>KZ651408.1:370632-388666 GCA_001010745.2 Gerris buenoi
TTTTATCATCATATACGCTTATGGAAGGAATCCATATTATGACTGTCTTTCAGGATGGAAATAAGAACAGAGGAATTTTCATCGTTACTTTCATATTGGGATTTTAAAAGATTTGTGGACAATAAGGCATACCAAAGGATAATTTTCGGGTAATGGTTTCTAATGGGAGTACAGGCGCCTTCTTGGACCAAGACCGTCCTATCCAAGTCTCCTCAAATTACACAAGAACACACACACGACACTCTCATACCTACACACTACCACTTTCATCTTCTCCTTCAGCTCAGCTATTATAAAAACCTGAAACCTGCAAGAAATCTTTTAACTCCTTCATCCTACACTCTTATCCTTAACTTTGAAATACGCATTAGACATTTTTTAGTACTGTAAAAAAACAAAATTCCGCAGTATTCCTAATGCCTTTTAATTCTAAAACTGAAATTTTTAATCGACTAGCATTTTAGTTATGGTAGTTTTATTAAAATATCCATTTAGAATCCCTTTTTTAATGCGATGATGGTTTTAAACTCTAGTTTTGTTTCATTTTGGTTTTGTATAAAATATTTTACATTGCAGAAGATTTTTGAAAAACATTTATGTCTTGGTGTTAACTCAAAATTTATTTTATTACTATTATATTTCTTTGCTTCTAATTGAAGCAATAGGCTTCTTTAAATAATATGGCACTGAAATTATGTAGTTAAATAATATGGGACCGAAAGTATGCAGTTAAATAATATGGGACCGAAAGTATGCAGTTAAATAATATGGCACCGAAAGTATGCAGTTAAATAATATGGCACCGAAAGTATGCAGTTAAATAATATGGCACCGAAAGTATGCAGTTAAATAATATGGCACCGAAAGTATGCAGTTAAATAATATGGCACCGAAAGTATGCAGTTAAATAATATGGCACCGAAAGTATGCAGTTAAATAATATGGCACCGAAAGTATGCAGTTAAATAATATGGCACCGAAAGTATGCAGTTAAATAATATGGCACCGAAAGTATGCAGTTAAATAATATGGCACCGAAAGTATGCAGTTAAATAATATGGCACCGAAAGTATGCAGTTAAATAATATGGCACCGAAAGTATGCAGTTAAATAATATGGCACCGAAAGTATGCAGTTAAATAATATGGCACCGAAAGTATGCAGTTAAATAATATGGCACCGAAAGTATGCAGTTAAATAATATGGCACCGAAAGTATGCAGTTAAATAATATGGCACCGAAAGTATGCAGTTAAATAATATGGCACCGAAAGTATGCAGTTAAATAATATGGCACCGAAAGTATGCAGTTAAATAATATGGCACCGAAAGTATGCAGTTAAATAATATGGCACCGAAAGTATGCAGTTAAATAATATGGCACCGAAAGTATGCAGTTAAATAATATGGCACCGAAAGTATGCAGTTAAATAATATGGCACCGAAAGTATGCAGTTAAATAATATGGCACCGAAAGTATGCAGTTAAATAATATGGCACCGAAAGTATGCAGTTAAATAATATGGCACCGAAAGTATGCAGTTAAATAATATGGCACCGAAAGTATGCAGTTAAATAATATGGCACCGAAAGTATGCAGTTAAATAATATGGCACCGAAAGTATGCAGTTAAATAATATGGCACCGAAAGTATGCAGTTAAATAATATGGCACCGAAAGTATGCAGTTAAATAATATGGCACCGAAAGTATGCAGTTAAATAATATGGCACCGAAAGTATGCAGTTAAATAATATGGCACCGAANTCCTGTTACTTTAAAATGGACACGATTTAAAAACACGAGTAACTATCACAATAAACAAACACGAGTACAGCTATCACTATAAGCAAACACGATTAACTATACCAAAAAATGAAATTAGCAAAATTAAGTTTATATATTTATAGAATTAATGATTTCCTAAGGTGCAATTTTGAAAGATGATTTTTTTTTTTTATTATAATTTCATCAATTTATATCAATTTCCTAAATGATTTTAGTTTGCTTGAGGATAATCTACGATATATCTAACGATTGCAACTTTTGGTCTAAAGCGATAGGAAATCTCCTAGAATTGACTCACTGCAAATTTTTATCATTAAATTAGCTATTCCTTATTGTCATAAGATTTAAATTAAGTTTTTAAATATTTTAGAATATACCTTCAAAGTCCTAAAAAATGGATCGAATCGCTTAACACCTTAAGTATAAAAAAAACCTGACTTTGTCTCAAAAATTCTTCTCTTCCATTAAAATTATAATTGTTTATCATTAATGTTAACTATTATAATTAATGTCAATAACATTATAATTTATTTCTATCTACTACTTCACTATACTTCAACTAAATTTATATTGTATCCATATTAATTCTATTTTAACTATTACCATAAAAGTTTTTACTGTTCTCTTATGCTAAATTCAAAAGAAAAAAGAAAAAAAGACCTTTAATAAACATTTTAGCTCATGAAACCCCATCATTATGCCATAACTCACGCATCAAATCGGTTTCTTTCATCTCGTCTTCAATCCTTCGTTTTTTTGGCACACTTTATAATAGGCTGTATCAATCCTCATGTTGAATATTTGTAAACAGGATGATTATACGGCAAACAATAGGAATATCTTAGCAGAACGACACAAACCTTGTAATTAATTTAATAAATTAACAACTGATAACTTTTATAACTACCATAATTATAATACTATGGTAATTGATATACCAACTGTACTTTATTTTAAACAAAACAAAAGATAAAAAATAATTATTCTTTTTCACTGGCATCTTTATTTATCGCACTGGTGATTTTTTAAAAAAAACCCGATGATTATTACCTTTGATAAATGTTGCATGCGATAAATTGAATGTAATGTCCCTTTTAGCGAATTACTAAATGGTTGTCGGTGTCTGTTTCTATGATGTCTTTATTACGTTGTTATGTTGTTTTTAAATGAAATGTTTATTGTAGTTAAGGAAGCGTTTGGTTTATGTTACAATACCCGCATATATCAAGGTACTT
This sequence comes from Gerris buenoi, assembly GCA_001010745.2. Lineage (NCBI taxonomy): Eukaryota > Metazoa > Arthropoda > Insecta > Hemiptera > Gerridae > Gerris > Gerris buenoi. The sequence goes on from KZ651408.1 coordinate 373,654, forward strand.
GATTATTACCCCTGTTACAATATACTTCATGTTGGCACTCAATTCATCGTAATTACGGCTAATACAATGATTATTTCGCTAAGTATACCTTCTGATAAAGTGCCGTTTATTTTATTTATTCAACTTTGTAATTCTTGCATCAATGAATTATTGTTGTATTAATCAGTGGCTTTGAAGTAAGTAAGCGCCACTTTTCTTCTCTTTTATGCGCTTTTGCACTTATGTCAAATCAATTATATTATAATATAGTTGTAATAGTTATATTATTTTATATAGTTGTAAATTATATAATATAGTTTTTAAGGATGATTTTATTTATTTTATGATTTATTTTATTTATTGGTTTATTTATTGATTGATTTATTTATTTTATGATTTATTTTATGATTTTATTTAAGGATGATTTTTAAGGAATAATTTTTAACAAGTAAATAGTTAATAACAATATCTTCTACCACAATAACAAAAAATAATAATATTTTAAAGCTGTGGATCCAACTTACGAATTACGGTAAATTGCGGTAGTAAGAAAGCTACTACAACTCTACGATTACGGCAAAATTTCGGCCTAGTCGGCCATTTTAAAGTCAAGAAACAATAATATATTTATTGTTAACTATACAAATATTGGTGTCGAAACAAAAGAAACATATATCATTAGCTAGATATCATTAATATATACCTTCCGGTTTACACTGAAGTCAGTGAAGTCTTTTGTACATTAAGTAAGTAAGAACTATACAGTTCCGTCGTATAGTAATTTCACTGAATCGCCATAAACAGGATAGCAATACATTTAAGAACGTAAAAATTACGTAAAAAACGTAAAAAAAACGTAAAAAAAAGAACATAAAAATTAAATAAATAAATAACAATAGGTAACATTATCGAGTTTAAATAAGAGATGTCTATCATTTATCATCCTCTAAAAATTTGTAACGGCTTATATTGACTTGCTTCTAATGAAGTAGAACGTTACTCTGTTTTAGGATATTCTTACGGGTTTTTTGCGCTTCCAGTATCTTGATAACCCCTGAATTATGGGTTTATCAAGGTACTGGAAAATGCTAGTACGCGTGATTTCCAAATTTCTCTGATTTCAAAAACTCATTTAGGCAATCTGTTGTTATTTCTTATACCATGCTTATTCTTATTAAGTCTGTAGGGTATTAATAATTTGATTCAATCTATCTATTTTGCTACATTTTACATCATTTAAAGCATCTTCAGGTCTTAAATTATTTCTCCTAAATCATAACTTTATTTATTTTTCTTTTGAAATTTTTTCTCATTGCGGTCCACCTGCGCGTCTCTTCTATACATATAGTCATATTATATCATATTGTAATTATATTAATGTCCTATACCATGCTTATTCTTATTAAGTCGGTAGTGTCTTAATAACGGAATTCAATCCATTTTTTGGGCTCAATTTCACCTCCTTTGACGCATTTTCAGGCCTTTAACAATTCCAAAACTTTTTCATTTTTCTTATTAATTATCTCTCTCGGCAATCCAACTGTGTGAATAGATAGTTATTATTTATTTAAATCCGTTTCGTTTACTTCATTATAATTTAACTGAAACATATATTTTCTTGTAGAGAAAACAGATCTATCGTGTATTTATGATAACGCTTATGTGAGATATTTCTTATAAAGTCCTTTGACCAATATGGAATTAGATGATGGACGTATTCTTAATTAAAGAAGAATGTTCATAATATAATTAATCAATATAAACATTCTTAGCTAATTGGAATCCAAACATAATTGGATTGATTAGTTTATTTAGTTTGATTCTGGTTTTTCCAAAGTAGTTTAGTTAAATTTATTTTTTAAGCTTGTATTAATTGTGGTAATTAAAAAGAAACATAAGTAACATATGTACGAAATAAAATATTACAAAAATATATAAATATGCTGTTTAAAGCAACTTTTAGGATGTTGTAGGTGTTCCTTCGATCTTGTTTTGAAATTGCGACCCGCTTTCTTAGTGGTTGTTCAGTTCATAGTCACTGACGAGGACTTTCGGCTACTTTGATTAATAAACAAGTATTATTTTGTCGTGGAGAGACTGTTTCTTTTTATTTATTTAAATATAAAGATCTAGGTTATTAACTACGTCTCATCTAGATTTTTTAAAATTGTTTAAAGACCCACATACACGCAAATATTTTGACCGTATATAGGACTGTTTGATGTTTGCGCAAACCTGATATTTGAGTATGGCCTAAATTTGCGCAACATCAAGTTTGCGCAAAATGTTTGATCATGTATGGGGGCCTTTAGATCGAAATGTCGTGATTTATTTACCATTTTTCTCTCTAATGAAGGTCTTACTTCATCTTTACTTATCAGATTATGATTATAAAAGGAGAAACCTCAAATCAAAATATCGCTTGTGATAACAATTGCTCCATGAATTTGACGCATCGGATTTACCACATTCTTTATTGCATTCTTCTCTTGGATTTATCATATTTTAGTTACCTAAGTCTGCTAAATAAATAGTATTGTATACTTGTGTCTTCAACGAATCGTTTTATAGACTACCACTTCAAAATCAACTTTAGAGCTGCTTGGATTTTAGGTGAAATTCGCGTCACGAAGAGGTTGAAATATGACGTTTCGCTTCCACTACTGGAAGCATCTTCAGGGATGTGGTGCATCGTGGTGTTGACTCGAAGCAATAACAAGATATACAGACGACTGGAGAGAAGAAAAGTGTATTTATACTGGTTTCCTAGACCGTTAGATTGTTTCTGGGTTTTCCAGGAGTTCCATTACTCGGGGGTAATCGTGCTGCCTTTGTCAGTGTTTTAACACCACGATCCACGATGCACCACACCACTGCAAATGCTTCCAGTAGTGCATGCCAAATGTCGGATTTCAAACCCTTCGTGACGCGGATATCACTGGAAACCCAAGGGTCGTTTATGACGAATCTACTCGCGGAAGCCTACGCACCAAGTTTGTTAGATAATGTTGTTTTAAACTAAATATGTTGAAAAAATCAAAAGACTCCTCGTCACGCACTGGCCTCTTTAATAAATTCTTTTAACATATCTTTAATTTATTTTCTATTCTATTTTTACTTATGTAATACGAAATAGACAGGTGATAAATGTTGTCAACCATCTGTGAATCCGTGGTTAAAGTTTTTGACCTATCGAATGACAAAAGTTTTTTTTTTCCTCGTTGAATTAAACGCACAAGCTTCCTGTCTTTCTTGTTCAGGATTTTTCATGAATAAATCAGAAGGACATCGGACTTCGTCCCCTTCTTTTGAAAAAAAAAAAAACAATTCGAGATCCATTTCGGCGAAACTCACCTGGATCCGCGGGGTTGCTTCCTCGACAGACCGTGGTTGGGGTTTCCTAACATTTTGTCTGGGTAGTTTGACGCTGTTGAAATGTGTAAAAAGGGTTTGGGAGAAGGTAGACGATCACGTAACCTTGTGTTAATCTGTTAGGACAATGTGAAAGGGGGTTCTCTTATTGGCCTTTAGAAAAAGGATCTGTATAGCGTAGGGTCCTGAAGGTAGGAAACCCTTAAGTCCTTTGTACTTCGTGTCCTCAAGGTGAAAGGGAGATTTTTGGTTCCTTTTATAAGTCGGACGACAATGGCAGCCCTTTGGAACCACTTAGAACGCTAATAAGGGCTTCGACCTTACCTTTACTCTTAACTAGCCCCTTCTTATCTCTCATTATTATGCTTAATCGTATTCAGCCATCTTAAAATATACTTCTGCTGGACTTTCCATTTCTTCTGGCTGAAGACATACGATTGTTTTGATTGACATATTAGAAGAGGTTTTTCAAACTTTCCTCTCTCTCGTGTTTTTCCCAGATCTCTTAATCACATCAGAATATTTTAATTTCTTTATTAATTTTTAAAAAAATTGCTCATTTTTTCTTTCTCTTTTTTTACTGTCCCCTTTATGTTTTATATAAATTTTTGAGGTGTCTTCAGGGGTAATAAAACGATGTTTAAATTCTTTGACAAAGGTGATATTTCATCCCTATATTTGGGATATTCTCAAACCTAGTTGAGTTGCCTGCTGTTCCTGTTCTCTCATAATGAAAAGTTAAAAAATTTAGTTACTTCTTTACTATAAAGTAAAGTTGTCAACATAACTCTAGTAGTATAGTCTGTAGTATAGTCTTACATAGGAACATCCAGAAGCTGAGTATTCGAGCTCTAGCAACTGACTATCAAAAAAAATACTTGAATTCCACGTTTTGACAATTTGGTTATTAATAGCAAATTGATTTAACAGTTAGACAATTAAAAGATTTACTCGGATTGGAGCTAATGGAAACAAATTAGTACTCTAAACGATTTAAACATTTCTAAATATTTAATTGTACAGAAGAATATAAGAAATAAATGGCTTATTTTAAAGCATAATTCTAGTGATTGGTAGTTTTCACTAATTGTATATGATACCACTTCAAAATTACCTATGATGAAATAGAAAGTAACATAACAATTGTTGTCCACAATTTTATATTTGTTATTAACAAACGTATTTCGACATTTTATGTCATCTTTAGTGTTAAGGGTTAGCAAAAAATGATTATGCTATCTAAAAAGCTAGTGATCTAATATAGATTTTAAAGGATTTAGACGGCGAATTAGAGGCGCATCGATATACTGTTGTGATGACCATGGTGGCTCTTTGCGGGGGTCTTAAAAATGTATTATATCACAAAATTAGTTTTTACCTCTCAAAGATAATAATTAAGTTGTTTACGGTGACAAACCAAACTATTAAATATAGAAGAGTTACTAAACTGTGATTATTAGTTAGTCGCTACCTTGGGAAAAATTTAGTTTCCGAGTTATTGACCAAACAAAAAATGTACCTCCTCTGAAAACCAAAACAGGTCCTTTTAAAAAAGCACGCTTCCATTTCTAGCGGGGTCACTTGATTTTTATGAACTACTGTCTAATAATGAATTTAATTAAATAGGATATTTTGGAAATTTAAATTCAATATCTTTATGTGAACGTTTTGTCCGAGTTAGTTGAACCGAATTTTCTTTTGCTTTTTTAAAATATTTATTTAATTGATTTTTTCTCTCTCTCTCTCTCTCTCTCTCTCTCTCTCTCTCTCTCTCTCTCTCTCTATCTCTCTCTCTCCCTCTCTCTCTTTCTTTCTCAATAAATAAACATGATTTCAACAGGTTTTATTTTTTTTTAAAAAACCATTAATGATTGTCAATTTACGATGTTTTATTGATTACATTTTTTTTTACTGATTAGTGTTCCCCATTCATAAATTTACTAAAGCAATTAAAAGAAAAGGATAAATTGGCAAATAGATAATTTTAGATTTATCTAAATCTATCAGCTAGACTTTGCAATATATATATATATATNTTGAATAGATGATAAAATGTTGATCATCCAAACTAGTTGTTTTGATTTAGTCGAGCAGTTTCACTTTAGTTGAATAGATGATAAAATGTTGATCATCCAAACTAGTTGTTTTGATTTAGTCGAGCAGTTTCACTTTAGTTGAATAGATGATAAAATGTTGATCATCCAAACTAGTTGTTTTGATTTAGTCGAGCAGTTTCACTTTAGTTGAATAGATGATAAAATGTTGATCATCCAAACTAGTTGTTTTGATTTAGTCGAGCAGTTTCACTTTAGTTGAATAGATGATAAAATGTTGATCATCCAAACTAGTTGTTTTGATTTAGTCGAGCAGTTTCACTTTAGTTGAATAGATGATAAAATGTTGATCATCCAAACTAGTTGTTTTGATTTAGTCGAGCAGTTTCACTTTAGTTGAATAGATGATAAAATGTTGATCATCCAAACTAGTTGTTTTGATTTAGTCGAGCAGTTTCACTTTAGTTGAATAGATGATAAAATGTTGATCATCCAAACTAGTTGTTTTGATTTAGTCGAGCAGTTTCACTTTAGTTGAATAGATGATAAAATGTTGATCATCCAAACTAGTTGTTTTGATTTAGTCGAGCAGTTTCACTTTAGTTGAATAGATGATAAAATGTTGATCATCCAAACTAGTTGTTTTGATTTAGTCGAGCAGTTTCACTTTAGTTGAATAGATGATAAAATGTTGATCATCCAAACTAGTTGTTTTGATTTAGTCGAGCAGTTTCACTTTAGTTGAATAGATGATAAAATGTTGATCATCCAAACTAGTTGTTTTGATTTAGTCGAGCAGTTTCACTTTAGTTGAATAGATGATAAAATGTTGATCATCCAAACTAGTTGTTTTGATTTAGTCGAGCAGTTTCACTTTAGTTGAATAGATGATAAAATGTTGATCATCCAAACTAGTTGTTTTGATTTAGTCGAGCAGTTTCACTTTAGTTGAATAGATGATAAAATGTTGATCATCCAAACTAGTTGTTTTGATTTAGTCGAGCAGTTTCACTTTAGTTGAATAGATGATAAAATGTTGATCATCCAAACTAGTTGTTTTGATTTAGTCGAGCAGTTTCACTTTAGTTGAATAGATGATAAAATGTTGATCATCCAAACTAGTTGTTTTGATTTAGTCGAGCAGTTTCACTTTAGTTGAATAGATGATAAAATGTTGATCATCCAAACTAGTTGTTTTGATTTAGTCGAGCAGTTTCACTTTAGTTGAATAGATGATAAAATGTTGATCATCCAAACTAGTTGTTTTGATTTAGTCGAGCAGTTTCACTTTAGTTGAATAGATGATAAAATGTTGATCATCCAAACTAGTTGTTTTGATTTAGTCGAGCAGTTTCACTTTAGTTGAATAGATGATAAAATGTTGATCATCCAAACTAGTTGTTTTGATTTAGTCGAGCAGTTTCACTTTAGTTGAATAGATGATAAAATGTTGATCATCCAAACTAGTTGTTTTGATTTAGTCGAGCAGTTTCACTTTAGTTGAATAGATGATAAAATGTTGATCATCCAAACTAGTTGTTTTGATTTAGTCGAGCAGTTTCACTTTAGTTGAATAGATGATAAAATGTTGATCATCCAAACTAGTTGTTTTGATTTAGTCGAGCAGTTTCACTTTAGTTGAATAGATGATAAAATGTTGATCATCCAAACTAGTTGTTTTGATTTAGTCGAGCAGTTTCACTTTAGTTGAATAGATGATAAAATGTTGATCATCCAAACTAGTTGTTTTGATTTAGTCGAGCAGTTTCACTTTAGTTGAATAGATGATAAAATGTTGATCATCCAAACTAGTTGTTTTGATTAAGTCGAGCAGTTTTACTTTAGTTGAATAGATGATAAAATGTTGATCATCCAAACTAGTTGTTTTGATTTAGTTCAGCAGTTTTACTTTAGTTGAATTGATGATAAACTTTCAATCAATCAGATGACTGATTCTTACCAAAATAAGTAATGAAAAACAATTTTACTCAACATTTTATTTATAGTTTTAACAAATGTCTTAATTCCTTCTGTCTCATTTCCCTTTTTTTTACCAATAATTAGTTTGTTTTTTTTTGCATAAAACATAATAAAACGACTAACATATTTTTAGGTTCGTTTCTACCATTCCCTTCTTATACACCTACGTTAAATCTTGAATTTTTAATGATCTATAAAACGTTTTTCTTGTAACTTACAGATTTATTTAAAAATAAAATATATGAATAGCATCTTTTTTTTTTCTTCTTTTTTTTAAAGTAATATCATCTTGTTTTTTACTCTATTAATTCTTTTTGTATTAGCGCAAAGAAACAATAATAAAAAAATCTGAAAACTTTATTATTAAACCTTCTTTTATTTTACTAATGTCAATATATTTGGAAATTAAAATGATAAGAAATTAATACGATAAGTATTAATTCTTAATCCATGATTGTCACGTCTCTACTTAAAATAAAATGTCAATATATTCTTCTCCTTCATTTTTAATTAATATAAATTTAATGCTAATAATATGTATAAAGTGTGTTTGTTATGTTATACCTAATTAATCTTATCCTATGTAAATGTTAGTCAAACATAAATATCAATATTACAAATAAAAATCATTAATTGTTAATAGATGCGAAAAAAAGAGAAGTTTTTCTACGATTACCTGGAAATTTTTCAGTTAGTAATTTATTTTGTACTTTGTAATATATTTAATAGTTAGTTGTTTGTTTAGTATTTAATAGTTTATTTAGTAGTTATTAGTCTATTATGTAGTTATTATTTTCCAAAACATTTCGGTAGCAACTGATTTTAAAGTCAATAAACGCCGACTAGTAGTGAAAAGAATAGTAATCTGCTTTCTACTTGTTATATTGTTTGTTAATATTATTATATTTGTTGTATTCCAACATTTTCAAGTAATCCTCTTATCAGTAATTAATTGTTAAACAATTCTCTCACCTTTCTCCGTTTTCTCACATTGGTTCTTATCATTTATCTCACCTGTTTAAATCAACCAACTCACAAACAGGTCTCTTATGGCTTTCAGCTGTTCTTTTGTTGTTGGAGTATTACATCCATTGTTTACCAATCTTTATTTTATCTACTAGCCACCGTTAGAATAATTTTCTCGCCTTTTTAAGTTATCTTGGTTCATAATTTTTCTTTTTTCAACAATACAAAAAAGCCTCGCTATGATAAATGTCTTTACAACAATCTTTACTCCGATATAATGAATATAAAAATGTCTTACAGTAATAAATTACCTTAGATTGCCTTTCGTCCTTGCTGTATGGCCCTTTCTCTTTTCAGAACCCTTATATTTTCTATTGCTTCCAAGTTGAAAAGAGACATATTAGANCTTGGTCCAAGTGTTTGTAGAACTTTGAAGTAAGGTTTACACGATCCAAATATACTTGGTCCAAGTGTTTGTAGAACTTTGAAGTAAGGTTTACAGGGTAAATTCGTATTGTATGTGCCAGGCCGGTACATTGTTGCCTGTGGCAAAAAATATAAAAGTTTAAAAAATAAAATGATTAATAACCAAAGAACAACACTGTGTTTTTTGACAGTGATCTATTTTATTAAAAACTGACTGTACATGACAACATTAGCGCACTCCTCAGATTTCCATGACTTCTTGGTCAACCTCTAGTAGTGAAAAGAATAGTAATCTGCTTTCTACTTGTTATATTGTTTGTTAATATTATTATATTTGTTGTATTCCAACATTTTCAAGTAATCCTCTTATCAGTAATTAATTGTTAAACAATTCTCTCACCTTTCTCCGTTTTCTCACATTGGTTCTTATCATTTATCTCACCTGTTTAAATCAACCAACTCACAAACAGGTCTCTTATGGCTTTCAGCTGTTCTTTTGTTGTTGGAGTATTACATCCATTGTTTACCAATCTTTATTTTATCTACTAGCCACCGTTAGAATAATTTTCTCGCCTTTTTAAGTTATCTTGGTTCATAATTTTTCTTTTTTCAACAATACAAAAAAGCCTCGCTATGATAAATGTCTTTACAACAATCTTTACTCCGATATAATGAATATAAAAATGTCTTACAGTAATAAATTACCTTAGATTGCCTTTCGTCCTTGCTGTATGGCCCTTTCTCTTTTCAGAACCCTTATATTTTCTATTGCTTCCAAGTTGAAAAGAGACATATTAGACGTTATCTAACCCTTTTAATGACGGTTTGACCACTTCCTTAAAAAACAGTAACTACTTCTCTGTCTTATAACTTTTTGAAACGATGTACCTTATGGCGCGTTGGAGCTTGGGAGTGAATCCGAAAAAAAAAAAAAAAAAAACTTCCCAAAACCAACCGTCATGAAATCATTTTAGTTAAAGAAATCAGTTGAACAAAAAATAGTCTTTTGAGAAATATCTTGTTATTTTAATTAGAAGTCTTGTATTTTTTTTTGTATCAGCGGGAGGTTCTTTAACTGTTTTTTCCCTTCTCCATCCTGAATTACGTTTCTTGTTTTGGTCCTGGAGTTTGTGTCTTTACAGTATTGCGCAAATATCAAATCAAGTAGAAAAAAAAAGAATTACACAATGCTTCATGAGTTTTGAAGTTGGGTGTCGCTTGTTAAGTGCAATTTTTTGTTTCTTAAGTGATTTATTTACCATTTTTCTCTCTAATGAAGGTCTTACTTCATCTTTACTTATCAGATTATGATTATAAAAGGAGAAACCTCAAATCAAAATATCGCTTGTGATAACAATTGCTCCATGAATTTGACGCATCGGATTTACCACATTCTTTANGACATTTCTCTGGCACGTACAGTAAGAATTAGCCCCAACACCGAGACCGCTATGAAGAGTTAAAGATCGCACATCGTTAAGGTCAATTATCTCATGTTTTCTTCCATTTCAAACGGGTGATCGAATGACTGATTTTGTTCAAAAGGCGTGCCTGTGAATTTGTTTCTTGACTATCGGCACTTGTTTAGAATGTTACTCCCCTTATAAATAAAACAGAGAGGAGTAACAGTCTAAAGAAGGTGTACGAAATGTTCTTCTTTAGACAGTTGCTCCCCTTGTAAAAACAGAAGTGTGATATTCCTTTATCATAGACCCAAAGTACATAGGACTAAACATCCCTTTCTCTCAATAGTTATTTAGTTAGTCATTTTTATTCTAAAACAACATATGGGGAGTAACAATCTAAAGAAGTACCCGCCTGTTTGTATACTATATACAATCGCTGGACTTTGTGTACAAGTGTATACTAGGCCTATAATAATGCAATGATGTATGTAACCTTCTTCTGCATTGATTCAATTTTTTTAGAACACTTGAAGCACACATGAGTAGCACCATCTCTAATTGGAATAGATATTATATGTATAGGAGAGTGCGTAAAAGTGGTATTTTTATACGATTCTCAATGAATCTATTCTTATTCAATCGAATCGATTCTTGATTGGGAATCTATTCGATGGAATAAGAATATTCAGTCAATAAACTCGAACTGATCTAAATTCTAAACGGTACAGTCTAAACTCAAACAATTTATACTTTTAACAAAACGGTTCGGATTGTTACGTTTTATTGTTCATGTGGGAGGTAGAGAGACCGAGTTAGTCGCAGTTTACCATGTCTAGTGGCTTCTAACTGGACCACTCCAAGACAAGATAGGGTCCTCTAGATCTTGAGCTCTCAGTGTACTTTGTAAACATAAGATCCTGGCTCAGCAAGCAACCTTACCCTGGTTCTCTCTACAAACATTGTTCACATCTAATATTCACTTCTATATTACCATTTGTAAACTGTTTTCTTGTTCAATGAAATGCCGCCTATTATAAATCATGTAACTCCTGACAAATATTTCTGTATACGTTTCCTATTTGATATCATTTATAATGAATTCTGCTTTAATTTTTTTGCTTCTGAGCTTACCAAAGGTAACGGACACTTCTTTAGATAGTTACTCCCTTTTTTTTTTTAAAAAAATAGCAATAAATGGGAGTAGCAATCTGTCGCTAAAGAAGGTGTACGGAGTCTTCTTCTTTAGACTGTTACTCCCCTTATCAAAACAGAAGTGGGATATTCCTTTGTCCCAAACAGTACAATGGACTAAACATCCATTTTTTCTTAACAGTTAGTCTGTAATTTTCATTGTAAAACAACCTAGGGGAGTAACAATCTAAAGAAGTACCAGGTAACGGAAGCTATGTGATCATTCTGAAGAACGAAAATATTTTATGTCTCCGACTTCAGAAATTTCAAGACAGAAATCCTTGTCAGACATCAGGGAAAATGTTTGATTCTGTGTCTGTCTGTCGGTCTGTCGCTCATTTTTTTTGCAAACCAACTCATCTTAAAAACTACTCGTCCGATTTTAATGAAATTTGTATGGTGGGTCATAATTAGCTCATTGTTGGTCCCATATAAGTTTCAACCTTCTGCGCTTATTTGTTTCATTCCACATGACTACAGACATACATTGATTTACACCTATAGCTTCAAAAGTACTTATCTGAAATAAATGAAATTTGTATGGTTTGTCGAAAGTTGCCTTAAGATGGCCCGAGATGAATTTGAACCATCTGCGCTCTTTTACTTTTGCTAAATTAATACTCTAAATTCTAAATATTGTAAAAAATCTAAACTATTTTGACAGATTAAAAAAAAAAAAGGGATGTAAAATGCTTGTATATTATGCTTGTAAATGCATAAAATCAATAAAGTATTTGATAGGATGCAAGGAAGCTATTTGCCACACCAATTGGCAGTCTATGTTTTTAATTTTTTTTATTTTCAAACTAGTATGATTGATAAAATAGTTGTTTTTAGTATAATAAAATCAGTTTGCTATTATTGTTATTGCATATTATAGGTACTAGTCTAAAAAGGAATAGTTAAAAAAAAATGGCCACAGGCAGAATTGGGAGTAAATTGTTAGTAAAATTTAGTATATTAATTTTCAAACTGAACATATGGCGTATTTTCAAAAAAAAAAACTATCGAATTAAATTATCTTAACTAATCAATTCCCGTTGGCTCTACTTAAATTAAATTTAAAAAAAAAAAAAAAAAAAAAAAAAATCCTCCTTGGCTTTTAAAAAGTCGACATCACCACTTTAGAATTCAATATTAATATCTTTAGATAGCGGGAAGCTGCGGGTTACTTAAATAAAGCCATTCGTTTTACTTAAAATATCGTTCCTATACTTCACACCTTGTGATTCCTTGAAATATCGACTTCACTTTCAGTCTTAATTGTTTTTTTCGCTCGGGATACGAGTTTGACGCGTCTTTTATTAAAAAAAGATAATTTCCCAATGAATAATTTTAAGAGGAATTCAAAGCTAGATTTGGTTTCTTTTAGCTATACAAATATGTATTGTAAAACTACCCTTTATTTTTTTTATATTTTAACTAATAAAACAAATTGTTAAAAACTTATCGTGTCCCTTTTAATTAATATAATATTCTGCCAATTAGTGTGGCACATAGCTTCCTCGTGTTGTATATATATATATTTTTTTTATAATTTAATGATTTTATAATATTAAAACCAATGAAGCCGAGTTTACACGATCCAAGTATATCCTTGGTCCAAGTCTCTTTGATCAAATCCACTTGGTCCAAGTGTTTGTAGAACTTTGAAGTAAGGTTTACACGATCCAAATATACTTGGTCCAAGTGTTTGTAGAACTTTGAAGTAAGGTTTACACGATCCTAGTATATACTTGGTCTAAGTAACTTTGATCCAATCCATTTGGTCCAAGTGGTTGTAGAACTTTGAAGTAAGGTTTACACGATCCAAATCCACTTGGTCCAAGTGTTTGTGGAACTTTGAAGGAAGGTTTTACACGATCCAAATATACTTGGTCCAAGTAGTGGAACTTTGATACACTATAAAGTAGAGGTTAAGATAGATTGTGTGAAATATTTTTCCCTCCAGAACTTTCCAGTTAAATTGTACTTAATTATGTTTTAAAACAGTGGTGATTATATCGCATTCTGGTTAAAAAAAACCTAGCTCAACCTCACATCTGTCATATTTTAACTTTTCGTTCTCATAATTTGTCAGGTGGGCGCCATTTTTGTTTTTTATCAAAGTCTACTTAGATAGAACCCATCCAACTGAACTTGGATGTCAAAGTTGAGTTTGACACACTGTTTACACGATCCAAGTAGCGTCAAAGTAGTGTCAAAACTGACTAGGTCCAAGTATACTTGGATCGTGCAAACCCGGCTATTATTGAATTTTCCCCGTTTTTTTTTTTTTAACTGTAAAAATTCTTTCTTTTAACTGTAAAAATTCTCAAAATTTTTTGATTTTTTACATAAACTGAAAAATAAATTTGGGAAAATGTAAGGAGCGTAGACAGTTGGAATTAATCTGGTGCTATCTGCTGGCTACTTTTGACAAACCATCCAAATTTCATTAAAAAAAAATCAGAGAAGTGCTTTTGATTATATCGATTAAATAAATGAATGTTTGTGCGCATGTGAACCAACAATGGGTTAATTATGACCCACCATCCAAAATTCAATAAAATCAGATGAGAAGCTTTTTAGATACGTTGGTTGGGAAAGATTCACCGACATACCAACAGACAGACAGAAACGGATCCAGAAATGTTCCCTAATATCTAGAACGGATTTCTGTCTTGGAATTTTTGAAATCTGTATGTATGTATGTAAGCAATTTGTTTCTACCTTTTATATTATTTTTATACGATTGATATTTAATGTCTAATTTCGATCTGATACAGATTATTTTTCAGTTCTTAAATTAATTTAATAACTAAAAATAAAGATAGTCTATAGAGAAACTTTATTTATTCATAAAACATATTTTCCTGAAACAAAACCATTTTTTCTCAAAAATGACTCACTTGCACAAGAACAACTGCATCCTACTGAAATAACAAAAAAAAAGTTGAAATAATCAGTTTTAAGAAATCTAAATAAAAGGAATATAAAAAGCAAGAAAAAAAAAAAAAATGCAGTAAAAAATATGTTTCAATATTCGATCCCACAAATCACTTTAATTTCAAAAATTAATCACTATCAGGACATTTTTTTAAAAAATATATTTATACATATATATCTTCTTGTAATCATAAGGAATAATCTGTCAATTATAATTATTCTAGTACAATTTCTTTTTTTAAATTTTATTTTCCAAAAAATAAATACATTATTCTATTTTAATTACATTCAAACGAAAAGCACTTGATAATTTTATTTCACTTTTTTTTTCCTGTAGTATTCTCCCTTTTTAAATTGTTTTTTATGTTTTATATTATTATTCTTTTTAGTTGAAGTAAAAGATTTGTCCGTAGAAATAAAAAGGCACGTCAATTTGAGGTACTGGCATTGGTTCAAAAGGCTCTAGGTTCAATTAATACCATTCAAATTTTTATCGGAGCCACATTTAATTTCTATACTATTCCTTTCTCGATGCACTTAGTTAAATGTAAAAAAAAAAAAAAACTTTTTTTTATTTTACGTAACATCTCCTGTATGGGTGTTGTTCTGATGCAAGTATGTATATCATGTTTTAATTTATTAAGTGTTTTTTATATTTAGATTTCAATTTTACATAATCAATTTTAAGTGATTACTTTATAACTTTTTTTT
>KZ651408.1:390084-418146 GCA_001010745.2 Gerris buenoi
TTTTTTTTTTTTTTTTTTTTTTTTTTTTTTTTTTTTTTTTTTTTTTTTTTTTTTAACAAATTCTTTAACAAAAAAAATATTTGTGTTTACCGGAGCCATAATGTTATTTTGTGCCTTTTTTAATTTTGATATTTTGTAAGGGATTGGAGCTTTTTAATCAAGTTTGGGGAAGGGTATAATGGATAATTTTGGAGTATGTATTTTTATTTATTTTTCTTAAAGGGAAGTTTTTTATTGAGTATTCTTTTAATTACAGAAACATTTTGCTTTTTCTTTTCGTTTTGCAGTCATTGTGGTATATTGAAGGTTGTAGATCCATTTTGAAAACAGTTATTTAGCAACCGAAAGCGCAGTTGCATGTTTAAGATCTTTTGTTAAAATCAGCATAATAGATGTTCGGAGAGTGTATTAGAATTACGATCTGTTGGGTTAATTGAACGTTAGGAGGATTAATGCTCGGTTCTACATGGACGTGACGTTACATCGTAGGATGTAGACTGGGTGTTCGACCTAGACAAGAATGTCGTCCGGTCAGAAGAGGATAAAAAAATCTTTTACTCGACAGAAAAACAATGAAGGCTCACAAATTTTATTAGTTGGGATTTGCCCGGTGTTGTCTGTATCTGTTATGTCCGGCATTAATTTCTCCGGGGGTAATATTCATTAGCCGGTGTTATTGGACGGCGGGTGTGAGTGTCTGGCCGGTTAGCCGTTAGTCGAGTGAGTGGCGTATATACTCGGTAGTGGAGCTGCATATACGCGAGTGTTTTTGCCGCAGGTCTGACCGGTTCCCCTGGACGGAGGTAGGGGTCCGGCGGAGGTAACCCTCGTCTCGTGTACTTCTCGGCACTTCATCTACATATTCCTTCGTCTCTTTGCCTCCCGGTTTTTATCGTCCTTCTTTCTGCTCGAGGATTATTACGAAATTCCATGACAAGTTTAATTGGCCGGGATCGTTATACCCATACTGGCTTGGACCGGGAGGGAAAGAGAAAGAGTCCGCCGAGTTTTCCCTTTTATTTCGTGGGTGGGTTTTGTTCTTGCGGTATTAAAAATAGGAGATATAAAAAAGATACCGATAGAGATCTCTTCGCCGCATTATAAATCCTCGTTATATTTTAGTAATATCCTTCATGCGTCGTTATTAAATGTATAAAATTCACTCTTTGTTTTTATTATTGAATATAAAAATGAATAGGTGTGTTAGTCTCAATACCTTCTTTCCCGAAGTAGAAAGATACAAATAACTGAATAACCTTTAGTAACAATGTCACTATACTAAGCTAGAACCAACTGATCAGTAAGTTCCAGATTCAAGCATAATTTACCATCAAAAACACGATCCTCGTCATCCCTCTAGATCTTTATGTAAGCGAAAAGATCTTACATAGCAAAGCCATCTTTAGATTGTCTTCAAAATATTGATAACGGCTCACCTGAATATGAGACCCTAGAAACAAAGTTATATACTTCTCTATGAATTAATGAACACAATAAAGACGTGCAATATAGACGTATTTGGACCACAATAATGGTCATCATGATCAACTGATTATGAGGTGTATTTGAATCACATTAGTTATTTGTCCTTATTGTGTTGAATATGATTTAAACGAAAACCGCTAGAAAACCTCAAATTTTTTTGAATTGAATATTGAATCAACCTAAAAGTCTTAGCAAAATTTTTTGAATTGAGTCAACCTATTAGCCTTAGCAAAAGTTTTCGAATTGAGTCAACCTATAAGCCTTAGCAAAAGTTTTCGAATTGAATCAACCTTTAAGCCTTAGCAAAAGTTTTCGAATTGAGTCAACCTATAAGCCTTAGAAAAAGTTTTCGTTTTGAGTCACCTATTATAAGCCTAAGCAAAAAGTTTTCGAATTGAGTCAACCTATAAGCCTTAGAAAAAGTTCTCGTTTTGAGTCAACCTATACGCTTGAGTTCAGTGGAAAGACTCGACAAGGAAACATCTGTCCTTGATCTCAAACCTTTAAACAAGTTAAGGTCGTCTGATCCATGTTAGAATAGATTTTTCTATAACAGAATGAAATTAGATCCCCATTGCACAGACTCCGTTATTCCTTAAGTATAATATATTATAAAGACTTCTTATAAGAAAAATATAGCAATACAAAACACGAAGATTTTTACTTCCGAGTTTACCGTATGAAACGACAGCATTATGATTGTTCTGAAGAGTGAATTACTTTTATGTAACCGATTACAAAATGTCCTGGACTAAAATCAGGTAACATTTTTTGGGTCTTTTTGTCGGTCGATCTTTCTGTCTGTCCACAATTTTTGAGACACCATTATTTTAAAAAATTGTTCGATTTCAATGAAATTTGGGTGGTAGGTCATAATTGGTAGGGGTCCATTGTCAGTTCCATATAAGTCTCAACCTTCTCAGTCCATTGGTTTCTCTCCTACCTTTTTATAAACACTTATTTAGGTGTTATTTTGAAATGTGTTTGGTTTGTGAAATATTAGCCAAAAGGGCATAGATAGTTCCATAATAATGTCAACCGTCTGCGCTCATTAAATTTTGTTAAATTTAATGTAAAAACATTTGGACAGATTTAAAAAAGTGGGGATAATTAAATCAATTAGACAATGATTGGATTGTACTCGTAAGAGCATGATATTATTATATTAAGCACGATAGGACGTTTGGAAGTAATGTACCACACTGGCAGAATATTTAATTAAATAATAGTTAGAGTTGTGTGAATTATGTTGGATAATGCTTTTTTAGTTTGGTCAAAATGATAAAGGTAATAAAATTCTTTTAAGATTGGATCACGTAGAACTAAGTCCAGCCCAGGATGGATTCTTTTTTTTTTTATTCTACAAAATTAAACCCGCTTTTAAAAATTAAAATATCCGTCTAGCATAAAAGGTTATTGTTTTGTCAATAGGTCTAGTCTCCGGTCAATCTGGTTTTTACGACCGGGACGATTGCTGTTGTAGAAGAATTCTTGTAGTCAGAAGACTATTATATATTTTCTTATTCTCATGGACCTATTCACTTGGAAGACACACCGACTTCGCTTCGGTGGCTATAAAAAAAAATCCTTTAACACGTCCTTGGCAGTATCTAGCCCGATGTGTCGACAATCGCCTTTTAGAACCCTCCCAGCAGTAACATTCAGGGTGGCTGTAGGAGCTCTTAGTTGAAACGGAGGATCGTTCGAAAGTAATCTTCGGTCGGTTGATGCCCGCTACCACTTGGGCATAGTATGGCGGGGTCCCTACCGAGTGGGGGAACCATAAAAGTGTTTAATTACGATTATTTTACCACTGGAGGTAGTAATTGCAGTGGCGGTCAAGGCTCGAATAACGTGTAAAATTGATTTGAAAAAGCTCAGCATAAGTTAATGGTTTCGTAATAACCTCTGTGACGTGTCAGAAGAAAAGAAATAGCTTCTACTTTTTTTTTCTTCTTTGTTTTTTTCTTTTTTTTATTTATATAATGGTATTTCAGTATAGCGCATTTTTATATATTAAGTATTAATTGTATTCCTGCTGGTTACTTGTTTCTTCTGTTTCTTTTTTAGATCAACACTTCTTAAGAGAGATGATGATTTTGTTTGTTAGAATTAGTTTATGCATATGTCAGTATGATACTCTGACTTCAAATGAACCTATTTGACATGAGATTATTTTGATGATTGTATCATGTTGTTTAACTAATACTAATGAACATGTTGTTTGTTTTTGTTGCAGGGAGCATGGTGGTAGAGGAGGAGGAAGGATGGTGAGAAGGATGTGGGTGGGGGTGTGGTGGGTGGTGTGGCTGGCAGGGTGTGCGGCCGCCCCCGGAGAGAGGGTCAGGGAGCTACAGGTGTCGGAGGGCGCGCCCCCGGGCACCAGGGTCGGCTTCATATCGGATTCCTCCTCGGCTGCACCGCCTTACCTCATCGTGCCGGTACCGGGAAGTGGTGTAGACTCGGACCTTCAAGTCGAGAGGGCCACAGGGGAGATCAGGACCAAGGTCGCTCTGGACAGAGAAACGCGTCCGTCTTATTCTCTTGTCGCCATTCCTAGATCCGGAGATAACGTCCGGGTGTTGGTCCGGGTCTTGGACGAGAACGACAACGCTCCCACCTTTCCTAGTCCGACTATGAATATAGAATTTCCGGAAAACACACCCAGGGATTTCAAAAGGACACTTAACCCCGCCCGTGATATGGACTTGGACGTGTTCAACACGCAGAGGTACGATATTGTTTCGGGCAACTCGGACGACGCTTTCAGGCTGAGTTCGCACAGGGAAAGGGACGGTGTACTTTATCTGGACCTGCAGATCAACGGCTTCTTAGACAGGGAAACGGTCAGCGAATACAGTCTCGTGATCGAGGCTTCGGACGGAGGCGTACCTCCTCTAAGGGGTACCATGACAGTGAACATAACGATACAAGACGTCAACGATAACCAGCCGGTTTTCAACCAGAGCAGGTATTTCGCCACCGTTCCTGAAAACGCTACCGTGGGTACTTCCGTTTTGAGAGTCTTCGCTACGGACACCGATGCCGGAATGAACGGTGAAGTTGTGTACTCTATAAACAGGCGGCAGAGTGACAAAGACACGATATTCAGGATAGACTCAAATACGGGTCTTATATCTGTTAACAGGCCGTTGGATTTCGAAGCCAAGGAAGTCCACGAACTCGTAGTCGCCGCGAAAGACAAAGGAGCTCAACCCCTAGAGACGACGGCTTTCGTCTCGATAAGAGTCACCGACGTCAACGACAACCAGCCGACGATCAACGTCATATTTTTGAGCGACGACGCCACTCCTAAAATTTCGGAGACGGCTCAACCCGGAGAATTCGTAGCGAGGATATCGGTTCACGATCCCGACTCCAAGACGGAATACTCTAACGTAAACGTGACGTTAGAAGGCGGAGAGGGTCATTTCGGTCTGGCGACCCAGGACAATATTATATACCTAGTCATCGTCTCCTTGCCTATCGACAGGGAGGAACAATCCAACTATACGCTTAGTGTGATCGCGACGGACACGGGGACCCCGCCGCTCCACGCCTCCAGGACTATCCACCTCAGAGTTACCGACGTCAACGACAACGCTCCGGAGTTCTCTCGGGCCGAATACCACGCGAACGTGTTAGAAGTAGCCGACCCCGGTACCTCGGTTTTTAGGATCCAGGCCGTAGACAAAGACGAGGGAAACAATTCTGTGATAAGCTATTCGATCGTGGAACAAAGTATGTCGTGGTTCCAAATCGACTCCTCGTCGGGCCTGATCACGACGGCCGCCCATATAGACTGTGAGACCGAGCCGGTACCTCGTCTGGTGGTCGTAGCCAGGGATACCGGAACACCGCCACTTTCCTCCACGGCGACAGTCCTCGTCACAATTCACGACGTAAACGATAACGAGCCCATCTTCGACCAGAGCTTCTACAACGTCACCATCAGAGAAAACGAGCCCAAAGGAAAATGCATTCTTAAGGTTAGCATTTTAATTTTTAACATTTTAATAATTAATATTCTGGTATTTAGATGTATATGATAGATTCGGTTATTTTGTTTCGTACAGCCTATTATCCTCATTTAATATCGTATCTAAATTATTTAATAGCATACTAGATTTTTACAAATTAATTTTTTCTTGATTAAAATGACAATTGATGGATTATTAAGGAGAGGGGGGTTCAGAAAGCGGTACCGTAAAGTATGAGGATTTTATTACTACCTGTTATTTAGAGGAGATTGGCAGACTGGAGGGGGGTACAGGACCCAGACTAGAGTCCACGCAGCCGATAAACATCGGATATTTACGATCCTTTCTACCTTGATTCAATAACTCGTACCGGACAACAATCAGGGCCTTATTTCTTTTAACTACTGACCCGGGACCTTATTACCGGCTACAATATCCCGACCCGCGGGACACATGTAAACCCTTTAGTACGTACACACAACTCACAACTCAAACCCCCTTATTCCGGACAAAAACTCCCATGTCCGTTTCTTTGACCTTTTCTTTTTATAGCGACCGTAAAGTAAAGCACCCACTTCTCCCGAAAGGAAACGGTCCCGGCAATGGGGAAATAATTTAAAAAATGCAGACGGAGGATTGTCATCGCTTTGGAAATTAATTTCCATAAGAATGCAACTAAACATGATATCAAGCCGCCTCATCTTGACTGATGTCCTTTATTTATTTATAGATACTAAACGTGTCTACTTATCGTTCACTTTCCAGTTTTAATATTAAGATACCGTCTTCTTCTTTTAATTCTTTAAGCTACTGTGAAAAATGAGAATGATTTAGTGACGTCTCGCTGGGTATAAAGAAACAGCCGACTCATAATTAATCAAGTAATTCACCGAATCAGTTTTTAATCTGTATGTTATCTAGTCAAGCTGAAAACCGTTAAGTGGACTTGATTTATGTCGGTGTTAATGTCAAGTACAATATACTTTATTACGATTATTTCCAGTTTCGACCGTCTTCTAATTGATATTAATAAAAAACACTTGGAAAAAATTCTGCCGTCTCAGTTGATAACATCTAAACAAGGCAAATATTTAGATCAAATTTCAAGATTCCCATAATTCAATCTTATTTTTAATAGTTATAAATCTTAATAAAATCAGTAAGCTATCGGTAGATAGCGGTGTTTATCAGTTGATGAAATGGATCTTTATTACCTATAGAAGTCATCATCAATTAGTTGGTTAAAGAAATATGATAAAAACAGTAAGCTGTTGTTTATCAGTAGATGATTTATTATCAATAGAAGTCGTCATCAATTAGGTGGTAAAAGAAATAAAATAAAAACAGTAAGCTGTTGTTCATCAGTAGATAGTTTATTACCAATAGAAGTCATCATCAATTACGAGATAAAAATATAAGATAAAGTCAGTAAACTATTGTTCATCAGTAAATTGTTTATTACCAATAGAAGTCATCCTCAATTACGTGGTAAAAGAAATAAGATAAAATTAGTAAGCTATTGTTCATCAGAAGATTGTTTATTATTAATAGAAATCATTATCAATAACGTGATGATTTTTACAATGACAATTAAAAATTAAACAACAATTCATCACGGACTTTTATAATTTGACAATTTATCTTTTAATTGAATTAACTAATACGAGCCGCTTCAATAAAAACAACTGATTTTATATCACTTAATAAATAAGTTGGACTAAAATCTCGCCCTGGGTTGTCAACAAAATCAACTCGTCAGATTCAAGCAACTAGAGTTAATTGTTTCGACTCGATTTAAAAAAAAAAAAAAGTTGGAAATATGAAAGAATCTAAAGGAATTTTTGTAGTGTGGAGGACCAGACTGGTAGAGGGGATGAGTGCGGGGGCCAAACCTTCTTCTAAAGTATCCAGAAGGCGACGAAGCGTTAATCGAAGCGGCTCCGCAAGTCTTTTAACTTAAACGTTAAACCCCTGTGAATAAAAACCTTATCCGACCTATCGATATATTTTAATCGATCGATATAAATTTTACTCCTTGATAATCGATATATTTTCGAGTTAAGACCGATTTATATTTTTTACTTATATTATATTTTTTTTCTCGTTCAAAAAAATAAAGAATATCGATATTTATATTGTGTGGTGTAATCGATAGGGGTTGAAGCGGCGAGGCGACGGAGCGGAATGAACTGGCCCGGACGGGACTGGGCTTATAGCTGAGACTTGTCCCTTCGCTGTGGTTTTTTTTGTCTCTTTATTTATCCGAAGGTGTTGCCCGATTTTGAACCTTTCAAGATGGAAACCTTCCTAACTGAATCATAACCTTGATTCTCTTAAAAGCTTTATAAGTAATTTACCTTAAACATTCTTGGCCTAAGTTTTAAAAAATAATTTAAAAAAAAGTTTTAAACACATTCCTCCTTTTTTTCCTTTTAATCGTAATTATTAACTTTGGTTGTACCGAAGTTAATACCAATTTACTCGATATTTGATATGACTTACTCATTACTTACGTATCAAGCAATTACTCCTCTCCCTAACATTAAAACTTGAACCTACTTTTTTTCCTCTTTAGCTGCATTTTTTTTTATTTTAGTATTTATACTCTTACATAACCGATAAAGATGGATTGGAATCGTATAAAAATAATTGATAACGTGTTTTTAACATATAACATGCTTCTGGAATCCCTTTACTTAATTTTGCTTTTTTGCTTCCGAGCTTAACGAAGGTAACGAAAGCTGTGAGATCGTTTTTTTGAGGTCTCCGATTTCATAAATTTCAAGACCGAAATCTTTTTCAGACATCAGGGAACATTTTTGATTCCATGTCTGTCTGTCTGTCACTCTATTTTTGAGCACTATACATATTACATATCTTGAAAACTTCTGATTTAAAAGAAATTTGGGTGGTAGGTCATAATTAGCCCATTGTTGGTCCCATATAAGTTTCAACCTTCAGCGCCCATTTGTATCTCTTCCACATGCGCACAAACATACATTTATTTACACCTATAGCTTCAAAAGGTCTTATCTGATTTTCAAGAAATTTGGGTGGTTTGTCGAAAGTAGAACGTAGATATCACCAGATTAATTTCATCCGTCTGTGCGTCTTAAATTTTGCTAAATTGATACTTTAATTAATGTAAAAACTCAAAAACAATTTCGACAGCTTTAAAAATGGTAATAATTGCAAGATAAAAAGAACTTTTTATATTCTACGTTTTTAAATTTTCCTACCGTGTCATCGATATATTTCTTATTTTGCTGTCATTTAATGTTTATCTCTTATATATAAAAATCATAAATTTAAACCAGTCAAAATGAAGATTGTAAATATTATGGGATGTGACAAAACAAATAAAATAACTTGCGGATTTTTTTTTCGAACTAACTTTTCATTCAGCAAAATTTGCTGAAAACGAATTTAATTCTGCTGAAAAATGACTAAAAGTATTAAAATAATGCATTGTCATCGTGTTCTGAGGTGTTCTGAGAAGTTTCGAATGTCTAGCTACTCGGGATGTTAGTTAAAATTCGATTGCAAGATTTGTACCGGACAAACAAACAAACAAGAAACTAAGTTAATAAAAACGTAGTAAAAAATTAAATTTGGCAACAGTATTTTTTATCACATACATACAATATGCTTTACATATACATTAAAGTGTATAAAGTAGAACGCAAGGAAGCTATGTGCCACACTAATTTGCTTTACATATACATTAAAGTGTATAAAGTAGAACGCAAGGAAGCTATGTGCCACACTAATTTGCTTTACATATACATTAAAGTGTATAAAGTAGAATGCAAGGAATCTATGTGCCACACTAATTGGCAAAGTATTTTTTGTGTTCTACTATGTTAACAATCTCTTTGTTTTACCATTAACTTATCGATTTTACCGAATGATATTCGTAAAATGATTTCAATGTAATTAGATTAGTTTTGCATGAGGTATTTATTTGATAAGTATGGTCGTTACTATGCAGTAGAAAAGTCCTAGATAACAAACCATGTTCAAGTTCGAGTACAAAACAAGTTTTGTTTGTTTCATTTTTGCTCCACTATAATTTATCTTTAAATTGTCCGGGCGTACTAAATAGTTAAGTTACTCTTCTTGATCTACTAACTACTTCTTACATTCAAACATCACTTAGTAATTACATTGTAAAATTACTTTTGAAAGTTTTATTTTTAAAAAAAAAATGATTGAACATGATTTTTTCCATCTAACCCCTTCTTTAATTGCATCACATTAGTATGTTTTAGTGAGCACAATTCTTCATATTATATATTTTTTATTCTTTTTTTCTCAAATTTTCTATACTCATGGTCAGTTTTGTTAAGTTTTTTTATTTTACTTTTTACTCTTCGTAATAATTTCCTCTTTAAATTGGGTTCTTTAAGATCTATGCTTTGAAAAAAAACTTGTTTCCAAACCTTCATTTTTACTCTTGGGCTCCATTTTATTATTAATTTTATTTTTATATCTTTTAATGTTACTTAATAAAAATTATATCAATATCACGAACCAAAAATTTTTTGTTCGTTTTTTTTTTTCTAAAACCTTTTCTCATGATTGCTTATTTCTTTTTAAAACTATTATTATTTTCATTATTTTTTTTTTTAATTCCCCTTTTTATATACTTATATTATAGTTTGGATTTGAAAACTGGTTTTGTCCAATGAGTCCTGAAACTCGTGATGAAGCTTTAGAATAAAGAAAAAAAAAGGACGCCATGTTATCTTCTCATATGGTAATTGCCTTATTGAAATTGGACCATTATTATATGGATGATTGCTTCGCGCCCTCACCTTCTTTTATAAAAACTTCCATCCCTTCCAAACTTTTCAGTTTTTTTATATATCCTATATTAAATTCAAATTTCTCTGACTAGAAGACTTTTTTTTAAAAAAGCACACTTATATAGAATTTTAAAAGTTTTACCATTCATATCATTTTAAAGAATAATGATACTATTATTGAATGATTCAAATTAATATTGTCATATGCAATTGTTTGATTTTTTTTACACCAATTGTTAATTTTTACTACGTTTTTATTAGCTGGCTTTCTTGTTTGTTTGTTTGTCTGTCCAGTACAAATCTTGCAATCGATGTTTAACTATCTTCCCGAGTAGCTAGACATGTGAAACTTTTAGAATAGCTCAGAACACGACGACAATGCATTATTTTAATACTTTTATCCATTTTTCAGCAAAATTTAATTCGTTTTCTGCAAATTGTGATGTATGAAAAGTTAGTTCGGACAAAAAACGCAAGTTATTTATTTGTTCTGGCATGTACCATATTTACAATCATTTTGACAGGTTTCAAATTTATGATTTATGACAGAAAATTTAAAAACGTAGTATATAAAAAGTTTTTTTTTTATCTTGCAATTTTCTTATTTTTCTTCTGTATTTACCGAAGATAACAGAAGCTATATCTGATCGTTCTGAAGAAATAAAATATTTTATGTCTCCGATTGCAAAAATTCCAAGACAGAAATCCGTTTCAGACATCAGGGAACATTTTTGGTTCCGTATTTTTCAGTTGATCACTTCAATTTTGTTGAACCAACATATCTTAAAAACTTCTTGTCTAATTTAAGTGAAATTCGTATGTTAGTTCATAATCAGTCCATTGTTGGTCCCATATAAGTTTCAACATTCTGCGCCCGTTGTTTCTCTTCAACATGCGCACAAATATACATTAATTGACACCTATGTCTACAAATGTAGTTATCTGATTTTTATAAAATTTGGATTGTTTGTTGAAAGTATACCGTAGATAGATAAATTTCAACCGTCTGCGCATTTTATCTTTTGCTTAATTGATACTTTAATTCATGTAAAAAATCAAAACAATTTTGACCTTTTACAAAAACGGGGGAAACGGGGGCTTGTAAAAGCATAAGATCAATAAAGAACGTGATTAGATGCGAGGAAGCTATATGAAGGAGCATTTAGCTCGTTGACGCGGACTAATTGAACGATAGGAGTAAAGGCATTGAAGATAGTAATGTTGAACACGCAGAATGGGGAATTTGTCATTTATCTGGGTTTTATTGTCTCGTGTCTAATACGACTGGTGCCTGTAAGAATTAGAATGCTTGGCGTTGCCCCAGATTATATCAGGTCCAGGTAAATTTTAGGATGGGATTATCTTTTACCTTAAACATTTGATTTAATTATACAATTAGTGTTAGTGAGAGACACCAAGGGATGTGCCACGCAAGCGTGACACATAGGAACTGTTCCAACACCAGACAATACGTCACTAAGATGTTGGCTCAAAAAAACGCCATGTCCTGCATCGATTCGTCGCATTCAACTCATCAGGGGCCCGACGATACCCACCCAACTCTGGACCTATACTATAAAAGCTATATCTGAGGGTAAGCCCTATATCTGATCTTCTTGATCCAGTACAGTATAGGTCCAGAGTTGGGTGGGCATCGTCGGGCCCCTGATGAGTCGAATGCGGCGAAACGATGCAGGACATGACGTTTTGCCGAGCCAACATCTTTGTGACGTTTGTCTGGTGTTAGAACAGTTCCTATGTGTCACGCTGCGTGGCACATCCCTTGGTGTCTCTTACTAACACTAATTGTATACCTTATTGCAGTGTGCATAATCACGGTATTACATTAGTGATTTGATTTAATTGTTTGATTTGAATGGTAAATTACGAGGAATAATACGCTAAATAGAATAAGAATAAGTTAAATCAGCTAAAATGGGAAATTACAAAGAATAATACGATAAGTTAAAGCAGCTAAAACGCTGTAATATTTAAGCACTCTTCACTTTACTTGTAGGTAATGAATAGTTCGAAGAATTTTAAATAGGAATTTTTCTTCTCTTACTATTTCTGTTTTGCTTGTGTTAAGTTACTATGTTTCTGTGTTACTGGAATTTCCATGTGTTAGAGGAAGAATTATTCAATGTAGTCTCGTCTAGTGTCTTTGTCCCCATGAAACAAGGTGAAAATTCCTTCTAAACTTTATTGTTTTCTTAGGCAAGGATATAGTGTCAAGCTAAGCTATTAAATAAACAGGTATCTTTACCATATTGTCAGAGCTCTGTACGTGTATCTAAAGGGTGTAGGATTCCGCTTTGTGACTCGTTTCCATGAACAATCCAAGTTCAATACACTGAGACGATATCTTTAATTATGCTATCTTAGTAGATGTAGTCTAACTTTGTACACTATTGGAAAAATGTCGATGAACAACAAGAAAGATTATTGGAATGAAGTAAAACTTTAAATGATTAAACGTCATATGATGTAAGCGAGCTTCTTACATTCAACGAAATTTTCATCTTGTCTGTCTGACTGTTTGTCTGTCTGTCTGTCTGCTTGTCTGTCAGTCTGTCTACTTGTCTGTCTGTCGGTCTGCCTGTTTGTCTGTCTGTCAGTAACGTTTACGTATCCGACGATAACTTGAGTAAAAGTTAACGGATTTAGTTGAAATTTGGTATACATGTTCCTTTTACTAATGCTCAGGCTAAGTTCGTTGGACACTCTGGACAGCTTTATCTGTCAAAGAGTTCGCTCGGAACGCTCATGTTAAAGATGAGCTTTAAATGTAAAATTGGAATGTCAGGACGGGAAAAGATTCTACTATCACCAACTCGAATTAAAACCTACAGCGACCTCTATGAAGTGATAAAGATCGTTAAAACTATTAAAGCGGACCTAAATTTTTAAAATTGAGAAAACAATGTTTTTACCGATATATTACGTTCTAACTTGACGATTTTAATAAAACTTCATACACATATTTTAGAGTACAATTGAAACCAGGCATGTAACGTATCAACTTGATACAAGAAGAAGTTTTTGTGTTGTGAAGTGTTACATTTTATAATGGTTGAAATGAAGATGGTCGGAACATGTAAGTTAAGGAATATTTAGAAAGGCAACTTTCTTCTTCACTTTTCGGCTCTCTTTTATAATCATAATATGATTAACTATTGGCTTAATATCTAATATTTAATCGCATTATACGTTAGCTTCAATGATAGATCCACGCGATGATGTGTATAAATGTAATTACAGTAAAAATATTTATGTGTTATCAAATGCAATTTATGACTATTTTACTACGTTTTTATTAGCTTGCTTTCTTGTTTGTTTGTTTGACCAGTACAAATCTTGCAATCGATTTTTAACTAACTTCCCGAGTAGCTAGACGTTTGAAACTTTTAGAATAGCTCAGAACACGATGAGAGAATTTAATTCGTTTTCAGCAATTTTTTATGTATGGGAAAGTTAGTTCGGAAAAAACTCGCAAAGTTATTTTATTTGTTTTGACATATCCCATATTTACAATCTTCATTTTGACAGGTTTTAAATTTTTTTTTTATGAAAGAAAATTTAAAAATGTAGTATATAAAAAGTTTTTTTTTTATATCGTGCAACTATTTAATCATTAATCTCTGATTTACTGGTTTGTCAGTCTACTTAAATGTAAAAAAAGTATGAGGACAAGGTTAAATCAAGTTCAAAGTCTACTTTTTTTTCTTGTTTTCCCTTATCTGATACAAGACTTGGAAAACATAGTTGTGAAGGCAAGGAAGTTGATTCTGCCAGAAGAGTTTGACTGTAAAATGGTTTGAGCGTTTGTCTCGGAGTTAGAGAGGGGATTGTGTTGCCGTTGTCTGTTGCCGTTGCCGGTGGCCCGTTGGAGTCCGTTGTGGTGATCTAAAGGGGGCCCGGAGGTGTGAAAAGAACGACCTTAGACGTGAGGATCGGATTACTATAATATTGAGAGGGAATGTCTCTCCTCCTCCCACGCCATTATAATCCCAAATGACTCCTTTTTTTTCTTTTCTTTTTTTAATATATCCATTTTAAAAGTTAATTCAATGTGGCGACCGAATCGGTTTTTTCCTTTCTTTCCTTTTTTTTAAAAAAATTGTGATTATTCGGTTAAGATTGTGTGGAATGTTAAAAATTTAAATTTAAAAAGTCTCAATCTCGTATTGTTCTGCTCTAATCAATAAAATTTTTCTATAAAAATTTAAGACAAAAAAATATCGAAAGTATATTGTAACAATTTACTACCTAATCAATCTACCTTCAGATTTCTTCTTTAACAAAATTTCATTGTCATGAAATCAAAAGGTTTTTTTACTTTTTTAAAACTTAGATTACTCTCTAAGCTCTGAGTACTTTTGAGTATATAGAAGACAATAAAGAAGGTTTTTTACTTTTTAAAACTTAGATTATGCATAATCACGGTATTACATTAGTGATTTGATTTAATTGTTTGATTTGAATGGTAAATTACGAGGAATAATACGCTAAATAGAATAAGAATAAGTTAAATCAGCTAAAATGGGAAATTACAAAGAATAATACGATAAGTTAAAGCAGCTAAAACGCTGTAATATTTAAGCACTCTTCACTTTACTTGTAGGTAATGAATAGTTCGAAGAATTTTAAATAGGAATTTTTCTTCTCTTACTATTTCTGTTTTGCTTGTGTTAAGTTACTATGTTTCTGTGTTACTGGAATTTCCATGTGTTAGAGGAAGAATTATTCAATGTAGTCTCGTCTAGTGTCTTTGTCCCCATGAAACAAGGTGAAAATTCCTTCTAAACTTTATTGTTTTCTTAGGCAAGGATATAGTGTCAAGCTAAGCTATTAAATAAACAGGTATCTTTACCATATTGTCAGAGCTCTGTACGTGTATCTAAAGGGTGTAGGATTCCGCTTTGTGACTCGTTTCCATGAACAATCCAAGTTCAATACACTGAGACGATATCTTTAATTATGCTATCTTAGTAGATGTAGTCTAACTTTGTACACTATTGGAAAAATGTCGATGAACAACAAGAAAGATTATTGGAATGAAGTAAAACTTTAAATGATTAAACGTCATATGATGTAAGCGAGCTTCTTACATTCAAAGAAATTTTCATCTTGTCTGTCTGACTGTTTGTCTGTCTGTCTGTCTGCTTGTCTGTCAGTCTGTCTACTTGTCTGTCTGTCGGTCTGCCTGTTTGTCTGTCTGTCAGTAACGTTTACGTATCCGACGATAACTTGAGTAAAAGTTAACGGATTTAGTTGAAATTTGGTATACATGTTCCTTTTACTAATGCTCAGGCTAAGTTCGTTGGACACTCTGGACAGCTTTATCTGTCAAAGAGTTCGCTCGGAACGCTCATGTTAAAGATGAGCTTTAAATGTAAAATTGGAATGTCAGGACGGGAAAAGATTCTACTATCACCAACTCGAATTAAAACCTACAGCGACCTCTATGAAGTGATAAAGATCGTTAAAACTATTAAAGCGGACCTAAATTTTTAAAATTGAGAAAACAATGTTTTTACCGATATATTACGTTCTAACTCGACGATTTTAATAAAACTTCATACACATATTTTAGAGTACAATTGAAACCAGGCATGTAACGTATCAACTTGATACAAGAAGAAGTTTTTGTGTTGTGAAGTGTTACATTTTATAATGGTTGAAATGAAGATGGTCGGAACATGTAAGTTAAGGAATATTTAGAAAGGCAACTTTCTTCTTCACTTTTCGGCTCTCTTTTATAATCATAATATGATTAACTATTGGCTTAATATCTAATATTTAATCGCATTATACGTTAGCTTCAATGATAGATCCACGCGATGATGTGTATAAATGTAATTACAGTAAAAATATTTATGTGTTATCAAATGCAATTTATGACTATTTTACTACGTTTTTATTAGCTTGCTTTCTTGTTTGTTTGTTTGACCAGTACAAATCTTGCAATCGATTTTTAACTAACTTCCCGAGTAGCTAGACGTTTGAAACTTTTAGAATAGCTCAGAACACGATGAGAGAATTTAATTCGTTTTCAGCAATTTTTTATGTATGGGAAAGTTAGTTCGGAAAAAACTCGCAAANGCATTTTCATCCAAACTGAACTTGTATGCAATATTTCAATTCAATCAGTTGAGGATAACTGCTTTATTCTGCCATCTTGGACTGTCCACCATATTAGATTTAGAACGACTTTACTTAGCTAACTATGCTTTGTTGTCCAAACTAAACATGTATGCAAAATTTAAATTCAATCGGTTGGGATGATAACTGCTTTAAAATTTAGTTGCAAGATTTGATCCGAACATAGATACAAACAATGCAAGTAAAATAAATGCTTGTAAAAAGAAGTTTATTGCGAGTAATTTTCTTAATCGAACATTTCCCTGGCGTTTTTTCCTTCTGACGCATGACGAGAAATACAAATAATTCGCTGATGAAGAGGTAGTTTGCTTTAGAAAAACAGACATGGTAGAAAGCATTAATCAGTACCCAGCAAACGACATCTTTACATAAGCGAAGATTCATTAATCTTTAAGGATTCTTCAACGGTATCATTATGTCAGTCAAAATCAAAGAATGTTATGATGGTTTTCGGCGAGGCTACCTTCAAACGTCGATGTTGGTCGAGTTTTTTTTTTCAGCTTCCTCTCTTAGTAGCTCCGATCTTCGGTTGTGGAGAGTGAAAACTGGGAATTGGAGAAGTCTTCCAGCCGAAAATATTGGCTTAACGTTATAATTTGGGATAGGAAGGTGGAAAAGGTCTTAATGGAGTAACTGTTCAGACTTGGGACTTGACGGACTTAGACTTAAGACTTACTAGGCTTTTACTTTGTGCCGCTCTACAGTCGCTCGCAGTGCAACGTTACTATTCCGGTCCATCCTTCTCCTCCCATCTTAACACATACTCCAACTCTCTCTTACTCACAGAACCCTGTCTCATATCTTCACGTGTTTCTTCATATGACTCTTCTCTTGCAACTGTTTTCTCCTTTCATTTTTTAATTTAAATGCTACTATTGAACATATTAAGCACTAGCCAAATGTTTTACTATAATTCAATTAATTAATTTGTCTATAAATAATTCTTGTTTATCCAAAATATTTCTCTTCTTTTTGGCAAAAGATATCTCTTCATCTTAGCAGAAGATGTCTCTTCTTCTTGGCAAAATAAGTGTCTTCTTCTTGGCAAAAGATGTCTCTTGTTCTTGGCGAAATATGTCTCTTCTGCTTCGCAAAAAATGTATCTTCTTCTGGGTGAATTATGTCTAATTTTTTTTGCAATAGATGTCTCTTCTTTTTGGCAAAAGATGTATCTTCTTCTTGGCAAAATATATCTCTTTATCTTGGCAAAAGACGTCTCTTCTTCTAGGTAAAAAATGTCTCTTTATCTTAGCGAAAGATGTCTCCAATTCTTAGCAAAATATGTCTCTTGTTCTTGACAAAATATTTCTCTTCTTCTTGGCCAAAAGATTTCTCTTCTTCTTGGCAAAATATGTCTCCTTTTCTTTGCAAAAGAATGTCCTGTGCGTAATTACTACCAAAACAGGAAAAAGTGACAAAACAGGAAGTGAAGTTTTGGTGTAAAAAGAAATGCCTCTCTTTCTTTACATTTTTCTAAAATACGCACCTCTTTTTAAATATTACATGACGATACACAGCCAATTATTATTATCCTGACGAACCAATTTACCAATTTGCCATCAGTGGTAAAAGTTTCTTTACTATCGGACCACTTGTTTTTTTTTTTAAAGAAAAGCGTCTAAATTCGAAGAATGCAACGGATAAATAATTACTTTTTTTAATCTTTATTATGTTCACTATACCTCTTTTGGGTTAATGATCAGGATATTAGTTTTTGAGAAGCCAAAATATATTTAATATATCTCAAGTTTAGTTCATGGTTTGACCTAATATCTAATCTACTTAACTGTTTTAGTTCATTATTACGTTATTGACTTACACGCAATCTCTGTCCAAATAATCGATTTACCAATATAAAATTAGTTATCATCATTCTGATTTTACCATCTCCTCATACTCTCAACTGCGAAATGCCACAGTTTATTTAAGACCACTAAATTGCGTCAAAATCTATTTCTCTTAAGCAATAATGATGGATGGTACTTCATAAGTGAAAGAGAAAGGTTGAAGATTGTTTTTAAAACTAAGAAGGCGACGACGACGTCATAATGACTCTTATTTCATGATTTGAATGTTTTTTTCTGTCCTATTGGGAATTTTATTATTTCTCATAAGTTAAGGTATGAAATTTGATATATTATGTGTATGAAAGCATATATTGCAAAAAATCTCCCTCAAATATATGCGTTATAAAGTTCTGGAAATAAAAATATATATATATATTTTTAAAAAACTTTTTCTTGAATAATAGCGATCTTTTTTCTTTAATTGTTCTTTGTTACTTAGTTAATTATGCAGGTATACCATTTTATAAATATTTAAAAGGGATGAGTCAATATAGTTAGGTAAGAGTAATTCTAGGTTTGGTAAGAGTTGGCTTAAATAGTCTGTCGTGGCTAGAACTATCTACCAATATTGCTTTCTGGTGAATCATGATTCTAAGGTGGAAAATTACTCTCCTACTGCTGGAAGCATCTTCAGTAATGGTTATACTGGAGGTGAGCAAATGTCAGGGTGGACTGTATAAAAATAATGTCAACATCTAACTTGTAGCTTAGTTTCCAAAGAAAATCTTTAAAAAGGTCGTTTGGGTAGTTGTAATATTAAAAACTTTTAAGTTTCCATTAGTTTATTTGAAGCGATATTTCAACCCTCCTTGGGTCATTTTCAAGCTTCACTAACCTTTTCTTAATCACGAGCAATTCTCAAAAATATATTTTTCTTTACAATTTCAATCTCCTAATCATTAAGAACACCTTCTTCTAATGTGCTTACACATCATTGTCATTACTTAAAAACCATTACTTTAAAAGACATAAACTATTTAATCATCTTATTTTCTTCAAGAGAAAAAGAGTCTGAGTTTAATTTAAAAATGTTTACAAAGGTATACTGAGGTATATCTATATACTGAAGGTATTCATATATATTCATTGCTACGCTACTGTTGTTGTTGATCTCATAGATAGGCGATACATAGAAAGTAATGAATCCATAGTTTTATCCTTGTATTTGTTTTTTTATTTCATCTGTAGAACATCTTGTTCAATATTTCTCGCAGATTGGAGAAATGCATTATCTATTGAATAATGTTAACTTTCTAAGCAACTTTCTCTAGAATTTTGAATATCTTAAGTGTAAAATGCATATTGGATTCGTTTTTGTGAATATAACTCATGCAATTTTCTTCTTTTTTTTTGCTGACCAATCCCAATCGTTAACGTTGAAAATAATGATTTGTTCTTTTGAGTTTTTTGTTCTTGATTTTCTGCGTTGGTAAAACCCTTATTTCTAGTTGTCTCTTTTGCCCGGGGCACATTGGTACGAAGGCGGCGCAGGGCAGGGAGCACAGTTTTTTTTTTCAACCGCAGGAATGTAGGTAAGAGTCCACGCGAATTGAGACGCTAGATCCATTAACGTCTGGTAGGCCACGTTTGGTGTAGTACTTCCCTGCGTTGCAATTAGTGCGGTTTTGTGTATATGCTTCGGCCCTGCGTCTCAATTGGTGCGGTTTTGTATATATGTTGTGGCCCTGCGTCACCAGCGTCTCAATTCATGTGATTTTTTTGTATATTATGTCGCGACCTTACGTTGCCTGCGTCTCAATTCGTGTGGTTTTGTATATATGTTGCGGCCCTGCGTCGCTTGCATCTCAATTCTTGCGGTTTTGTATATATGTTGCGGTCCTGCGTCTAAATGTACGCCCGGGCATTATAATTCTTCTTCTGTTTCGGTTCCAAATTCCTCTTAGATATTCAATTCCACAACCGAAGCTTCGGGTTTTAGTTCATTAAGTATCCACTTGGAGTGTTGATGTGTCCAAGACTAATGTGCTGAGAACCAAGCAATTACTGGGAGGACTGGTGAGATGTTCGGTGGAGCCCTGCAAGTGTGGACGATGTCTCGGTGACCTCGGTTAGACAAATGCTATTAGCTGAGGGAAACTTAAGAGAGGCTAAGTAGAGGAGAGAGTTGTCTCGCAGGTTTTATAAGTCCCAGTAAGTAGCTATTAGAACGGAGGGATTCTCCCCAAAGCCTCTCTGACAGAATGACTTAACACCCTCGGCCAGATCCACTATTTGTCTACGTCCGCCGCCTTATATTATACGTGTATTTTTTTTCAGCAGTCCATAGGAAGGGGGCTTGTGCGTCTCATTTCCACCATATTTAAATTACGACCATTATAACCAAAATATGCATACAACGGATAATTTTAAAACCCTCCTCTCTTTGTCTTACTCATTCTATAATGCTTATTTCCTATATACACATATATTCTTCTATTTATGTATCATTTTAACGTTATTTGTCTCCCATATGGCAATGATCTAACATTCCACTTATTCTCTTAAGGGTATAATGTGTTTGAAAATTATTAAAGTTGTATTTAAAATAATCAGACATTTCCTCTAGCACTTGACTAATGAATTCTTTTAAACATTGTCTACAACAGTCAAAATGTTTGATTGTCCTTTGAAAATAATTAAGGGTCTTTTTCAACAAAATTATACACAATATGTTTTTGTACAGGGAGGGCTATCATTTTATTTATTTTATAGTTGTAGTATTTATTCTATTACTCTAAGGAGTGAATTTATATTAAAATTATTTTTAATTTAATGAGACATATTAAGCTATATTTTATCAAACTAAAGATAAAGTGTATTTATCAAATATATAATTTGTTTAACCAACCTTACTTTTGGTTGTTAAAATTTGTTAAATTCAATTGTATCATCAAGTGAAACAACAGTATTTATTGGTCTTTTAATATAATATAATAATTTTTGCTAAGTCTGACACAATTCCATTTCCCTATATATAATTTATTAAACATTTATTTTTATGGTGTTAGCAATTTAAATTGTATTACTTCTATAGTAGTTTTTGAATTAACTAACAAATGTCCAAATTTTTTAAAGCTTGATTGCATGAACATATCTTATAAAAAACACGTCTGATTTTAATAAAATTTCTATGGTTGGTCATAATTAGCCCATTATTAGTCCCTTATAAGTTTTAACCTTCTAAACCCATTTGTTTCTCTTCAACATGCACACAAACATACATTTATTTACACCTATATCATCAAAAATACTCATCTAATTTTTATGAAATTTGGATATTTTTTTTCGAAAGTACACTGCAGATAGCACCAGATAAATTTGAACCGTCTATACTCTTTAACATTTGCTTGATTGCTACTTTGATTTAGGTAAAAAATCAAAGTAATTTTGACAGATTAAAAAAAAAGAGGGAAATAATTGAATGAATTAGACAATAATTGTCATTACAGTCTATAAGATTAGAGTTGGCACAATCAAAAGGCGGGAAAATTTTGAGGGAAACGATTTTATTGGTCCCCTATGTTGAATGCAACTTCAGGAAAAAAAATGCTCTACTCTACCCCTGTTCCACAAACTAAATATAACATGGCAACACCGATTTTTCCTTTTTATAACCCCAAAACTACCTCCACGTTTGTTGTTTCCCGCCTTCGATCGTGCCAACTCTAATCTTATAGACTGTAAAAACATAACATCAATAAAGTTCGTGATAGAATATGAGGAAGCTACAGGCACACTAATTGGCTATTTATTTTTAGGACTATATTTGAGACTATTTGTTATGCTATATGAGATTAGCAAAGTTTGTGACTGAGCTGTAAAGAAATATATATATTTTCTAATGGTTTGTTTGATTTCTCACCCAGATATATTTGTAGATAACCTTTTCCGCTTACGCCAGGACCTGTTGTCTTGGTTTTTAATTAATCTTGTAACTTGTAACTAAGGAAATATCACTAGAAATCTCTTGTCTAACCTTATTGAATCGAAGTTGGTCAACACTAAAAAAAAGTTGTATTAGAGAAACGTCGTTTACCTTTTCTCAAAAAACCTAGGTTGTTTTCTTGAGCGCCCCCATAAGAGGACTAATTAGTCAGAGGGTTTTTTTCGGAAGATATATATAAAAAAAAAAGAAGTTGTTTTTAAGTTTTTAAAAAGCGATTATACTGCCCTATCTATGGTTTTAGATAGCGAGTAGAAGGGGCAAACTCGACGAAAATAATTTGCATTTTATAATTATATCTTGTCCCTGGGCCTGGAACTTGCCTGGGCTCGGGGAGGAGTAGGGGGTAATATTAAGAGTATCAGTCGGAATTAATTATCACAGTAACATGGTCTCGACCACAGACTTGCGCACAAAGCCATATCTCAGGCCTCTCTAACGAGTTATTACCAACTATTTTTCTAGTTTTTAAAAACGTACCTTTTCATAAAAGAAGTGAATTTTATTTTTAGGAATTTCAACGAATCAATTGTTTTTCATTAGCATGATTCCTTCCTGAAGTTAACTTCAATTTCAATGTTTATTTTAGGAAAATTATTTCAACAATGTTAACCCTGTTTTTTTGCACTCGTTGAACCACATTCCGTGTTAAAATATATTACTTACAGTGCTGTAGACCTTCAATTAGTGTTAAAATCAACTGAATTTATAAAGTTGGATTGCTCTAACGTGTTGCGTTAGTTAATGCGTTAGTTTTTCTGATGCACATGTTGCAGAGAGAATTGTTTTGATTGTAAGCTTACACCTACTTTTAATATATTTTAATGACCTGAATTTATAAAGTTCAATTCTTCTAATACTCTCATGGTGACTTCTTTAAATTGTTACTCCCTCCATAAAAGCAAAAAAGAATGTAGTAACAATCTAAAGATGGCGTTCGAAATGTTCTTCTTTAGACTGTCACTCCTCTTAAAAAAGAAAAAGAGGAGAGTAACAATCTAAAGAAGGTATACGAAATGGTTTTCTTTAAACTATTACTCCCCTTATAAAAACAAAAGTGTGATATTCCTTTGTCCCAAAGTACATTGAACTAAACATCCCTTTGTCATAATAGTTGTTTAGTCAAAGTCAATTATAATTCTAAAAAAAACGTAGGGGAGTAACAATCTAAAGAATTTTTTACTAAATTCTTGAATCCATACTTTATTCCTCTTTCTCGTTATAGAAAACCCTACCTTAACAGAATTTTTATTCGAATTCTCATAATATGCTGTACTTAAGATCGTTTGTATTAATTTTAAATGTAGGCTTACACTCTAATGTTATTTAGACAATTTTGATGAAAAAAAATCAAAAATTTAATGACTTTAAATACGAATTTGACGATATAAGTGATTTTCCAGGGAATATCTAGAGATATTGATGAAAATAAATCCGATTTTCTTTCTGTGATCTGGGATGGAGATTATTTGAGAAATGATGGAGGAGTTGTTTTGGACCGATTTTTGTTTAATAAATGATTCTTTAATTGGTGTTATTCTTCCCACTTACTACACTTTAGTTTATAGATGGGCATGGGCAGTATAAGTAATAATTTTTACTATGTACTAAGATTTAGATAGATCAGTTAGAAAGACTATTTAGATAGATTACTTCTGACCAAGATTCAGCCAACTGATAACAACCAACTGATTTTTGCTCTTTGGATTTTATACACATTCTTTATTATATTTCATTCATATTTTTTAAATTTATATTCTTTGTATTTACCCAACTTATTTTTTCTAATAAAACTTCTGTTTATTATTGTTGATGGAGAATAAAAAAAAAAAAAATAAAACAGCATTAGAAAGTTTTTTTTTAAGTTTTAGAAAACTAATTTCGTATTTTTTCGAAACCCATACTGGAAACCTATTTATCATTTTACTGTATTCAATAATTAAGTTTAGTGGAAGATGAAAGTGTTGATTTAGCAAGGTGAGAGGGTCCGGGGTTATAGGGGAGACCCTCTACGCTGAGGGGTTGCACCACACTTTAGTGATCAACTGTTTGTATGAAATTTCTACTCCGCCACTCATAACTCAAGTGTTGCATTCTTTCCCAGTTATGTAACCTGAGTTATTAAGTGCTGGCATCTATTATAGTACCCTCTATTGAGATTGTTACCTGAAAAAAGCTATTTTTTTTAAGTATGTCATACCGTAAATAGTTTAGACGTGTAATATGTAGCAATAATATACTAGATGTTTAACATAATTCCTTCTCCTTGTTTCCTTTTTTTTTTAATTAATTTAAAAAAATATATATTTTACCATGGATATGTTGAAGTTGTGGGAAAAAGAAAATATAACTGTCACGCAAAAAAAACGACGTACAAAATGTTAAGTTCAACAATTTGCTATCACACACTAGAGAAACATTAGAAACACAGTCGAGGATGCATTTTTTAAATATCGTGCCAGGAAGTTAGAATTTAACAGGAGCTCGATAGGTTTTCATTTATAGTACAATATTTTGACGATAGGTGGGCTGAAGTTTCAATAAACGAAATGCAAAATGTGACGCTCTTAAATATCGTGCTAGGAAGTTAGGATTTAACAGGAGCTCGATAGGTTATCATTTATAGTACAATATTATAACGATAGGTGGGCTGAAGTTTCAATAAACGTCGTGTAAAATGTGGCACTCATAAATATCTTGCCAGGAAGTCAGGATTTTACAGGAGCTCGATAGGTTTTCATTTATAGTACAATATTTTGACGATAGGTGGGCTGAAGTTTCAATAAACGACGTGCAAAATGTGGCGCTTTTAAAGGTAGAATATAATTGGAGTTTTATCAGTTTGCACTTGTACTCATTATGTAGTACTATATGTCGCCGATAGAAGTTCTAAATTTGATATAAAATGTTATCAGAGCTCCTAACAGACCAAATGGAATTCAAAATGGATTAATTTAACTTGATTTTCTGGTTAGATTTAAAGGGATTCTACTCTACTCGTGACTTTAGATACTTATAAGTCTATCTTATCTATACTTATATACTATTGGTAAATAGATACTTTTTTATTTAACTTAAAAGTGTCATAACCTGAGACTAAAGCATTAATCTACTTTTATTATTTTAGCTTGGAACTTGTATTCTCAGGAATTCGTAGCTAGTTGAATTTCGTACTCCTCGCTTCTTATGTTGTTGCATACACATAAAAAGTGTCTAAGATATATTATAATATCTTGTGATTTGGCAGATAAGGCTTTACTTACACTTGTATTTTCGTGATTAGCCTTATCACATCACGTTTAATAGATGCATTGTTGCTGTTCTCTTCAGTTTTAAAATTTTGTTTCTGTATTAGTTGTTGTTCTCTACTTCGACTGCTTAGGAAGGGCAGTCATATCCTGAGTCCTTGTTTTGTCCATGTTAGCCTCTGGACGAAGAGTTGCTGCCCAACGGGGTGTGTGTCACAGATTAGGTTTTACTTGTATTTTCCTGATTAGCCTTATCACGACACTTTGGTTTTTAATGGATGTATTGTTGCTACTCTCTTCAGTTTGCCAAATTTTGTTTTTAGAGTAGTCGTTTTCGTTTTGAAATCTAATTTTGTCGTCTGTATCGACTGCTGAGAAGGAAGTCACTCACGATATGACTTCCTTCCATTCCATTGTTTTGTCCATGTAAGCCTCTGGGCGAAGAGTTACTTCTCAACGAGCTGTTTTGGCATATTAGGGTTTACTTTTATTTTCCTGATTAGCCTTATCACGCCAATTTTAATGGATCGTTGCTACTCTCTTCCGTTTTCAAATTTTGTTTTTACAGTAGTCGTTTTCGTTTTGAAATCAACTTTTGTCGTCCGTTTCGACTGATGAGAAGGAAGTCATATCGTGAGTCCTTCCATTCCATTGTTTTGTCCATGTTAGCCTCAGGACGAAGAGTCGCTGAGCATGTTGAGTAAAGGGACGTACCTAAAGTTAGATGATAGTGGGTTGTTTTGGAGCGGTTGGTAAAGGAGCACGGTGCCTGGTCGGTGGGTAAAGGCAAGATGGAATGTGGGTCGCGCTGGTAGGTAATATGGGCTTTAGCATCTCTCTCTCCTTCTCATTCTGGTTACTTGGTGGTGCTCTGAGGCTAACCCTAAGGTAAGGTAAGGAGGGGGTAACCGGTCCGTAACCTCCCGTTCTCCTCCTTCATCTGGTGGCTTCCTCTGTCTTCACCCAACACCTTCCTTTCATTACTCACCTTCGTCCCACCGAACTAAACGCATACCTTCTGCAACTCTCCAACAATTCCACCGGGGATGTTAACCACTGTAAATACTCGAGCTGGTGGAATTTCAGCCTTCTTTACTCCGAGTGAGGAAAGCGACGCCTTTTAAAAACCGACTAAAGCTCGTGGTGTTCGCACATCGACATTACCGTCTGAAATTGATGAAACAGATGAGTCTACAAGAAGATGAGCACGAACATATCACTAATGTTTGTTGTGTTGGATGATTAGGACGTTAGAACCTTTAAATGTTTGTATTACTGAAATTTATTGTGAAAATGTCCTTCACAGTTGAATTTTATAGAGTTGTCATTCTCTCTAATGTTTAAAAGTCAAACTTCTTTTCTTTCTTTAAAAATTTACTACAGTGTCAATTACGTAGCTAGCAAAAAATTTACAACTTCACAATCTGGATCTCTCATGAAGTGTTAACTGTGCTTGAATTTGTTCAATCATTATAACTGTTACTTATTCAAATAAGTACAGTTATATACACCTTTATCACCATAAAAAGACCATTTATCCTTATTAAATATGCACTCTATTTTTGTAACAGACAAAACGTCATTGTTTAGATTTCAAATAGGCTTCGTGCATCCTTAATTTGCAGGAAGAATTTGTTGCAATTGTTTAGTTGCAACGTCAATTTCCATAATATAATTTATTAAGAGTTTATTAGATCATTATCTGTCCACTTCCAATTATTAATACCGTGCACACGCTTTGATAAATGTACCAACACACCTTCAGAATAAAATAATTTATATGAAAGGGTCAATAATTCATTTAATGAAGTCATAGAGGAATTAACCAAAGATATTATTTTCTTTTGAAGAAATTGAAAAGTAATTTTTTTTTTTTTTTTTTTTTTTTAAGAACAGGCAATGAAAAATATAATAAATGTGTATACAACATTAAATTATGAGTCAAGTTATGAATTATATTTTAACATTAAATTTAATAAATATTCATTTCAATATATTATACTTTATAAATATTGTAAAACCAGAAAATATAAGGACAAATCTTGAATATTTCAACAAGCAGGGAGTATTTGTCTGATCGGATATGCAAAACAACCGGAATAAATTAATCAATCTTCTTTCTACTCATATATTATTAAAAAAAAGATAAACCTCTATT
Organism: Gerris buenoi; assembly: GCA_001010745.2. NCBI lineage: Eukaryota > Metazoa > Arthropoda > Insecta > Hemiptera > Gerridae > Gerris > Gerris buenoi. The sequence goes on from KZ651408.1 coordinate 417,719, forward strand.
GTTTAATTTTTTTTTTAAATTCATAAAAGGTTGTTTTTCAATTTGATCGAAAGTTAATTAAAAACAATAGGGTTATAAATTTATGTTCAATAATTTGTTTGTTTTTTTCGCTACGGAGTTTTACTGAACAAACATTTTCTTTTCTTATCTCATAATTGTTCATTATATAATTAATTTGGTAAAAATTAATTTTTTTCTTAACTCATACCAAAAAACCTTGTTATAAACATACTTATTGCCATAATATGTATAGGAAATTATCAGAATTTTTATCCTATAAATCAAAATTAAATAATAACTATGATAAATTGGAGCACATATGATTATAGTATTTTTGTAATGGTGAGAAATAGATTAAATATTATTTAAAAAAAAAACATTTTTGTTACTATAAATATATACATTATTGTTACATGCTTTCTAACCAG
>KZ651408.1:418213-438100 GCA_001010745.2 Gerris buenoi
CTGGAAAGTATACTTACTAATTGCCTACTCTGGAAAGTATACTTACTAATTGCCTACTCTGGAAAGTATACTTACTAATTGCCTACTCTGGAAAGTATACTTACTAATTGCCTACACTGGAAAGTATACTTACTACTTGCCTAATTTGGAAAGTATATTTACTAATTGCCTACTCTGGAAAGTATACTTATTAAGTGCCTACTCTGTAAAGTAGCGTTATGTGGGGATTGAAAATGTTCTTATTAACTGCTAATATGTGGAGATAATAAACCTTTAATTTTATTACAAAGTATACTTTGCTGATACAGGATGCAGGAGTAACAAATATCACATTTGCGGAAAGTAGCATTATCCGGGGATTTAAAAAGTTCTTATTAACTTTCTTATGTGTGCAAATAACTCAATAAGCTTTTACTTTTATTACAAAGTACACTTCGTTGATGCAAGAGTAACAAATTACACATGTTCACAACTCATAGGTGATAGTTGTTAAGATTTTACGAAATAGATATAAACCTATAATAGAACCGTAGCAAATGTTGAACCTTTATGTATATTTGTGTTTCTTGACAACTTAAAATAGTCAAGTTTTAAATTTATGTGTTTAAGTCATAATCTTTGCTTTCGCTGAAAAAATAAGTCAATGAATCAAATACACCTTGTTAGAAAGTGTTTTCTATATTGTTGATTCTTTATTCAACACAACTATTATGTTTATAAAAAAACTTTATATTTTTATTCGCATATTCTAATACGCATGCGTGGGTTTGGTATTCAAATGTCTCACTGCGATACTTTCCTGTCAAGTTAACCTTTTTAGTTCTGAAAGTAGATGGCGCTGTTTAACAAACGATAGATATAGGATTCACTTCCTTAACTATTTCGTATTCATACGTTATTACGAGGCTGTACGGAATTAAAATTTCGAGATCTGTTGTTGCGTTTATTACGTAACGTTAGCTGCACGGTTCTACCACACGTGCTTATATTCTCGTATATAAGATAATCGATATGAAAATTTCTCTTGTTGTCGGAGAGACGTCGGTTGTCGTGTTATCGAAAGTGTTATTTGTTTCACTATCTGTAGGTTGAAGTAATGACTCGGTCTCATCTCTCCGATCCATTGAACTGCCGAGGTTATCGCTATCGGTGTCTGAGCTGTATGGAGAAGTTGTAGGAACAAGTCGGTAACCCCGCAGGGCGATTTATACACCGTAGCCCGGCTACTTTCGCTAGCCGCCGCGAGCCTTAGCCCGCTTCTCCACTCGCCACAAATTCATTTTCGAATCCGACCTAGGGCCTTCTCGAACCGGAGTCTCACGCACTTCCTTCTTCCAACATCTTCACCTCCGACTCTACACATATTTTTATTTTATATTACGTATTATAAAAATATAACATTGTACTTCTACGCGCTTTCCCGAAACCGGAACTTTATTCCAATTAACTGGTCAAACATACACATGCTAAGCAGTTTTAAAAGAGTCTCGGCCCCGTTTGCCGTTCATAATACCGACCATAAACATTTTTAACGACCAGTTAAGAGAGTGGCAGGGCTATAATTCAACTCCCCTCAAATTATCCGTTTAATTTTAGCCGCTGTTTAATTTAACGTGTAGGGTCGGCAATCGTCTTCCCCGGCAATACTGAAATTTTTCTTCCAAAAATTCCCCGACCTGGCGTGACTTTTTTGCGTATTTTTTCCCCCCGTCGAATTTAACGTTTTCATATTATAAATTCGATTTTTTTGTGATCTTTAATAAGTTTTGAATGGAAGAAAAATTACGACCGAATAATTATTATTTATTTTCTTCTTTATAGTTGTTTATTTGTTACGTGTTCAGTAGCTTCGTCTACGTACCCTTTAAAAAATAAGTTCTAAAAAACCAAGTTTAATTCTAAAAAAAGCCCGTACTTATTCTTTTGTCGATAACGGTCGTAAATATAACTTGGGGTTTGACTACAGTCACAGGACGTCAGCAAACAAAACATTGTAGAAGGGGGGGCCCTTACAGGGGGCTAACTTGTAAACAAGGGGATTTTAGCCCTGGAATCGGTGGGTATAATTTATAGAAATAAGCTGAGAGGTTCGGTAGAAAGGCCGGGGAGACGGTCACTCCCGGAATCCGGCGCTAAGTCGGAATTATTCCTCCTCGAGGAGAAGCAACTCTTACAGTAAACCGGAATAATTCATTTAGTTCAAAAACTTGTCAATTCCGGGACCAGCTAGAACTTGTTGACACTAAACATTTGTTAGAATTAAAGAAACCAACTCGGTGGACCTCTGTCTTGCCTTAACTTAAATATACTATATGAAGAACAACTATTTCTTTCTCTTTCTCAAGACACACTATTTTTTCCTTTATTATTTCTTAAAACATCAATTTTTTAATGTCACTCAACAAGTAATACAAAATAAAAAAAAAATAAAAAATAAACTAAAAGCCTTCATGCATGACACTCCGGCCGAACTGGTGTTGGCTGTCGCCTCAAGGCGCTCTCCACCGACGACTAAAATCTTAACCCTCTCCATCTACTTCTAGTGGGTATAACATTGCAATGGAGCGAGTGATGGTTCTTCCTGTGCCCGCTGTTTTTATCCTTGCTGCGCGTATAAATCCGTCATTGCTATGGATAAGCTCTTCTATCCTTCCTAGTTTCCATACTTGCCGAGGACTGTCTTCTTTAATATGAACAACTTCTCCAATTTTTGGTACAATGTTGACTGTTTTTCTTCCCTGATGGTGTTCTATCTTCTTATTTTCTCTTAAGCTTAAGAGGTACTGATTTGTCCAAATTTTCCAAAATTGTTCCAAAATTTCATTTCCTTTTTTCCAAATTTCTATTAATTTCTTTGCTGTCTCGGAGCGTTGCTCATTTTCTTTGTAATTTATAGTTTCACCTTTTAGTCCTAAGAAGCAAGCTGGAGTTAATACTTCTTCATTTAACTCTTGTCCGATGTAAGTCAATGGCCTGGAGTTGACTATAGCTTCGATTTCTGTCAAGATCGTATTAAGTTGGCTTAGTGNTGTACTTATTTTTATTTTTTATACTTTATACATTCAAATCTATAATATTATATAAAATTTAAGTTTTTTCTGTGTGTCTGTCACAACCAGTCCCACTTCGTAGGTGAAAAACTGGCTTAACTGAATCGAATTATTTGTGAGCGCAAACATGTTGCGTTTGTTTTAGGCTTGGATTCATCGCAAAATATTTAGTAGTACCAAAGTTATTGAGCAGTTTATAAAGAAAAAATTTTTTTTTTTAATAACTAAGTGGGTTATTGATTATTTACATCATATAAGTTGCTATAACTAATAGTCCTGGAGATAGCGTGGAAAAAAGTGTCTGACTAACATCAAGCTAGAATTTTGTGTATAAGTAAATCTTTTAGTGAATTTTAAGAATATATGGTCGGCTAAGTTCGTCTGCGGGACTTAGTTTGATAATTGGCATTTTAAGAAAAAACAGGTGAACAGCGGCCATGTCCCGCCCTTTTTGGCGCACAAAGTGATTTTCACGATCCTAATTGCTAACTTAGTTAGTAGACCAAAAATCAAGTTGATGGTACTTCGTCACTTAATAGGTCACCACTTGATTTTGATATATATTTGACTAACTAACCTATTTAGTAGCTATACATATTTAGGCATTTTATTTAATTGCTAGGCCTAAATCATTATAGGGAACATAGCCACTAATGCCTAGCATATGCCTCTAGGACGGAGTGAAGGCTAGTATACTTATAAATAAAAATATTAAATAGCATATAGACGTTTATATCCGGTTGTAATGGAGCACAGAGAGATTTGCCATCGAACCCATATACCTTTGTGTTTTTAATGATATCGTTATAAACTAGCTGTTTCCACCTAGATATTTTCATCACTAATTTTACTTGAATAAATATCAATAGAGAATAATGATATGGAGATTCAGAATTAAAAATATTTTATATTATAAACTAGGTTACCGGTCATTATTGTATGAAATATTCTACGCTCATTAATTTCTCTACCACATGCATTCAATAAATTTATTGTCACGTATATTTTTAAAAGAGCTTATCCGAATTTGAAGAAATTTGTCAAAGTTTGCCCGCAAATTTTTTTCAAAATTCAGACTTTATACTCAAGTAAAAAAACAAAAACATTTTGACCAATTTAATGAAAGGGTTTAAGGGGAATTTAATAAATGAGATAATATTGGGTTCTTATGGGATAACATCATTAAAATACAAGAAAGTAGACGAAGAAGCTGTGTGGCACACTAATTACCAGATTGTTTTGTTGTATATCATTAGGAACATAAATAAAATACTTTTATCTACGATTGATACGTAATATAAACACTGTATCTCTGTTTAGATTCGTAGAAAGTGATTCTTTACACACCTGTATTAATTGCGCATGCGTGTCTCATAGTTTTGAACAATTCCTCTTTTTTTCCACTCTAGTGACGTAAAGAAGAAGAATTATCAACTTTACACACGATTAGCGAGTTTGTTTACATTTAACATAACTAATTTGATGTTTATTTAATAAAAGTAACTGTTTGTATCGAGTTTTTTTGTGAAAATCAATGAGTGATTTAAGTGATTATGAAGAATATGAGGAGAATAATACGCCTTCCGAAATAATTAATTCGGCACAAAATACAACTAACGAATTGATGTCATCTTTATCAAAAGAGAAGTACGAGCTTACATGCAGGAAGTTTATTATTTTTTTCTGCATTTATTATTAAAATCTAACAATCGTAGATAAGTACGGTACGCAACTCGTGCAAAAACGGCATTTTGCATTGCTCGTGTGGTTTTACTACCCTCGCTGTCGCTCGGGTGTAACCACACTCGCATGCAAAATGCTACTTTACACACTCGACGCGTTATGTACTATTTTCATTTATTTTTTTTCCTGATTTATACTCAACGTAAGTACCTTAATTACAGTGGTAGGATGGCCTCTTATTACACACATAGAAATAAAAATTTTAACTTTAATAAGTTAAAATGATCGTTGAATTAAAATTTGATCAATTTATTATCATCATCATGAATAAATAAATATATTTTTTTATCTTAGGATTATTTTTTGAACATTAATATAAAAATTACTAATATATCTCAAAATGAAAAAATTTCCAGTCCAATTTTTCCATCTTAAAAACAACTAAAATTTGTCATTATCTCATCTTCTAACCTTTAATGCTTATTTGTAAAAATCCCCCCTTTATCCGAACATAATATAAAAGAGCATTTCTTGACTTAATTTTTTTTTTCCGCCATTCATTATTTTTCTACCTGTTGTCTTTGCCCAAAAGCATATCATCATTTATATTGCTACAACATAAAAAACACAACTTTTTACATATTTTCTATAACAGAAGAGACCTCCTAAGATGAAGTACCGGAAAAACAACTTTCATTAACAAAATATTTTTCTTTTTTTTTTTATCTGGAAACATGTTTTTCATAACTTTTATTATTTACATATAAGTTCATACGTACGTGTGTTTGTATGTATGAATGTATACATATAAACATATGTATGCATTTATTTTAATGGTGGGGAAAAATAATAAATTAAATGTCTTTTACAAGAAATAAAAAAAAGTTATATTTTTTTTCTCTGATAATTCATAACTTTTTCATCTTCGAACTTATTTTTTTGAGTCAGTTTTGTAACTTTTTTCTTTCTTTGTTGGGTTATGAGCAAACTTCAGAAAGAAGAAATATTAAAAAAAAACCTTCTGAGTTGCTCGAGTGAAGGTTTTTTTTCAGTTGCGACAGTATAATACAGTAATTAATGGTTTGGCATTCTTTTTTTTTCCTTTTCACTCTTTTTCTACCCCGGCTAAACTTTAAACGATAAAAAGAAAACCCAAAAAAAGTTTCGCCTTTTGCCAAAATCTAAAATAAAATAAAAAAATCCATCATCTTCTTTTGTGCTCCCGAATACGTTTAAGAAATAATCTAAAATTAAATATTTTTCTTTTATATTTAATTTAAAAGCAAAAAAAAACTTAGACATACTTAACACTTTCCCAACCTGGTAAAGATAAAAATAAATACATGTTTCACACATANAATTGTCTGTCTGTAGTGTTAAGCCTTAACTATGCTGGGGCTATTTCCAATTATAAACTAATCTAGAACTTTATTATAGCTTTAAATTTATAACTTTGATAAAAAGTAAAATCTACCTAATCCCAAGCTGAATTTAATCGCTGGGATAGGAACTGCGGTCAATCACTGGGAAATTAACTGTGGTCAATCACTGAGAAACTAACTGCGTCCAATCACTGGGAAACTAACTGCGTCCAATCACTGGGAAACTAACTGCGTCCAATCACTGGGAAACTAACTGCGTCCAATCACTGGGAAACTAACTGCGTCCAATCACTGGGAAACTAACTGCGTCCAATCACTGGGAAACTAACTGCGTCCAATCACTGGGAAACTAACTGCGTCCAATCACTGGGAAACTAACTGCGTCCAATCACTGGGAAACTAACTGCGTCCAATCACTGGGAAACTAACTGCGTCCAATCACTGGGAAACTAACTGCGTCCAATCACTGGGAAACTAACTGCGTCCAATCACTGGGAAACTAACTGCGTCCAATCACTGGGAAACTAACTGCGTCCAATCACTGGGAAACTAACTGCGTCCAATCACTGGGAAACTAACTGCGTCCAATCACTGGGAAACTAACTGCGTCCAATCACTGGGAAACTAACTGCGTCCAATCACTGGGAAACTAACTGCGTCCAATCACTAGGAAACTAACTGCGGTAAATTACTGATGGGATACGCTCTGCGTTCAATCACTGGGAAACTAACTGCGGTAAATTACTGATGGGATACGCACTGCGTTCAATCACTGGGAAACTAACTGCGTCCAATTACTGGGAAACTAACTGCGTTCAATCACTGGGAAACTAACTGCATCCAATCACTGAGGAACTAACTGCGTCCAATCACTGGGAAACTAACTGCGGTCAATCACTGGAAAGCAAACTGTGTTCAATAATTGGGTAACTAACTGTGTTCCCAGTGCATAACTTTCACTTCTAAGTTATGACGGAGATTTCTTTATTATTAATTATTTGAAGTATTAGGCATGGATTGACAATTATTTTCAACTGATTCATTTTGGTTTATACAATATTAGTTTAGCCCTACGTGGACGAAAATTCTTTTGATGAAGAATCGAAGACAGTGGTGTATTGGTGACTCTTAGCTTAGTACAATCATTTTATAAAAAGAGGATTTAAAAGATTGTAGGCTAATTGATAAAGTACATTTAAAAGCAAGTTAATTTTGTCGAAGAATATAGTATTTGTCATTTTAAGAAGTTGATTAAAATATATTCATATTCTGTTATTTTTTAATAAGCACAAGTTGTTATTTTTGATTCACCTTCGTTTAAAGGAACAAAAGTTTTTTTCCATGAGATATACTTTATCTTAATGATGATATAGGATACATTCATTCATGTCTTGTTTATTAATTGAACTTATAATTAATTATATATGTCATAAGTTTAATAAAAACCTTCATTTAGTTGTTTAGTTTTTTATTATGTATTAATTTTTATCGAGCCAATATTTTGTTTACAGATTATTTATGTCTTAGTAACAAGGTTTTGTATTGTTTTGTTTAAAAATCCCATTGGCATTTTCCCTTTTTTTAAATACTTTCCTTTTGTCATATTTTTGTTACATAAATAAACAAAAGTTGTAGTATGCAAATTTCTTTTTTATTTTAGAAATTCACCTGGAAAGGTTTTATAAGATTTGATGTATTGTTTAAATTTATATGAGTATATGATATAACATATGAATGGATTTTTTTTTCGCTCTAAGCTGTAAAAAAAGGAGATAATCTCTTAATCTGTTATCGTTGTTATAAAACAATAAAGTTTTTTTTTTCGAATGCCTTAAAAAGTTTGCAATGCTAATGGAAAGACACGATGTGCGATACTTGGTATTTATGCCAGGATAGTTACGGCATGGAAGTGTGCCCCCGTATCTTGCGATCCGAGAGGCATTTCGCAGCTCTCGACTACGTACGGCGAACGTGATTAGAATGTATTCGATTGTTTTTATTTTTTTTATTTTTCATCAAATGATGAATTGAAAACACTCATTGACTCTATATTTTTTTCATTTCATAAATAATTATAGACATTTTCCCCTTGTGTGTTACAAATGTTGAAGTTTTTCATTTACTCTTCCCTTCTACGATAGCAGATATAATTATCGTTGTACAAGTTACTATTTACTTTTTTTTGTCTAATATTAGTTTCTTGTTGTAATGTACGTGACAAGTTCATTACTATGTTTTTAAAACGTTCTTGTTATCATGACTAGAGAGGTTAAAAAATTAACACGACAATATTGTCACCACAATTTTTTTATAATTAAATAGACACGTTTCGACTTACAATGTCATCTTCAGTATGCGTGTTTACTTATGTTCTATTCACAAAGATGTGGATTAATCTTTGTTTGTTCTACATCTATAGTGCTCGAGCATGTCTGAAATTTCTTATATGAGTCCATTTCACTTTAACAAGTTTTGTTCTTTATGCAATTAAAGAGCACTTATTGCTCTAATCATACACGCGTTCAATCACAGAGAAACGAACTGCTTTCCTTTCAATCACTAGAAAATGAACTGCGTTCAATAAATGGAAAACGAACTGCATTTAATCAATGAAAAACGAACTGCGTTTAATCAATGGAAAACGAACTGTTTAATCAATGGAAAACGAACTGCGTTTAATCAATGGAAAACGAACTGTTTAATCAATGAAAAACGAACTGCGTTTAATCAATGGAAAACAAACTGTTTCATCAATGAAAAACGAAATGCGTTTAATCAATGGAAAACGAACTGCGTTTAATCAATGGAAAACGAACTGCGTTTAATCAATGGAAAACGAACTGGGTTCAATCACTGATCTTATTAAATGTATTCATAAAGTATGGAATAAATTTTGTTTGTTCTACATTTAATGCTTGAGCACTTCATAAGTGCTCTTTTACGAGTCCCTTATCCATGTCACTTTAACCAGTTGTGTTCTTTATGCAGTTAAAGAGCACTTATTCCTCTTATCATACACGAGTTTTACAAGGTGTGAATCTCTTCATTTCCTTCATTATTTATTCCTCCTTTTCCTTTTGTATCTGAAAGATGAATGGTTACTTATTTCCTCGTACACGTAATTAATATTCTATTTCTTGTTGTTAAGTTTTTTAAGTTTTACAAGATCCTGGTTATATATTCCCTGTTTAAACTTGTTTTTAATCTACTTGACTTCGCACGAAATTACAAAACATTTAATGCAATCAAGTCTAATTATATTTACACTATAATATCCTAGTTAAGAAGTGCAGTTCTGTTTTTTTTTTTTTTNTGAGTATATGATATAACATATGAATGGATTTTTTTTTCGCTCTAAGCTGTAAAAAAAGGAGATAATCTCTTAATCTGTTATCGTTGTTATAAAACAATAAAGTTTTTTTTTTTCGAATGCCTTAAAAAGTTTGCAATGCTAATGGAAAGACACGATGTGCGATACTTGGTATTTATGCCAGGATAGTTACGGCATGGAAGTGTGCCCCCGTATCTTGCGATCCGAGAGGCATTTCGCAGCTCTCGACTACGTACGGCGAACGTGATTAGAATGTATTCGATTGTTTTTATTTTTTTTATTTTTCATCAAATGATGAATTGAAAACACTCATTGACTCTATATTTTTTTCATTTCATAAATAATTATAGACATTTTCCCCTTGTGTGTTACAAATGTTGAAGTTTTTCATTTACTCTTCCCTTCTACGATAGCAGATATAATTATCGTTGTACAAGTTACTATTTACTTTTTTTTGTCTAATATTAGTTTCTTGTTGTAATGTACGTGACAAGTTCATTACTATGTTTTTAAAACGTTCTTGTTATCATGACTAGAGAGGTTAAAAAATTAACACGACAATATTGTCACCACAATTTTTTTATAATTAAATAGACACGTTTCGACTTACAATGTCATCTTCAGTATGCGTGTTTACTTATGTTCTATTCACAAAGATGTGGATTAATCTTTGTTTGTTCTACATCTATAGTGCTCGAGCATGTCTGAAATTTCTTATATGAGTCCATTTCACTTTAACAAGTTTTGTTCTTTATGCAATTAAAGAGCACTTATTGCTCTAATCATACACGCGTTCAATCACAGAGAAACGAACTGCTTTCCTTTCAATCACTAGAAAATGAACTGCGTTCAATAAATGGAAAACGAACTGCATTTAATCAATGAAAAACGAACTGCGTTTAATCAATGGAAAACGAACTGTTTAATCAATGGAAAACGAACTGCGTTTAATCAATGGAAAACGAACTGTTTAATCAATGAAAAACGAACTGCGTTTAATCAATGGAAAACAAACTGTTTCATCAATGAAAAACGAAATGCGTTTAATCAATGGAAAACGAACTGCGTTTAATCAATGGAAAACGAACTGCGTTTAATCAATGGAAAACGAACTGGGTTCAATCACTGATCTTATTAAATGTATTCATAAAGTATGGAATAAATTTTGTTTGTTCTACATTTAATGCTTGAGCACTTCATAAGTGCTCTTTTACGAGTCCCTTATCCATGTCACTTTAACCAGTTGTGTTCTTTATGCAGTTAAAGAGCACTTATTCCTCTTATCATACACGCGTTTTACAAGGTGTGAATCTCTTCATTTCCTTCATTATTTATTCCTCCTTTTCCTTTTGTATCTGAAAGATGAATGGTTACTTATTTCCTCGTACACGTAATTAATATTCTATTTCTTGTTGTTAAGTTTTTTAAGTTTTACAAGATCCTGGTTATATATTCCCTGTTTAAACTTGTTTTTAATCTACTTGACTTCGCACGAAATTACAAAACATTTAATGCAATCAAGTCCAATTATATTTACACTATAATATCCTAGTTAAGAAGTGCAGTTCTGTTTTTTTTTTTTTTTTAATAAAAAGGCAGTGTTAAGATTTCACCTTGGACAGTCGCCTCGCAGTCTGCCGCTCCTTTACTGGTAGAAGTTGTTTAACAGTGTAACCCTGCTTATCACCTCCCAGGGGTAGACTTGTTTTAACTCGCCTTGCTCAACATACCGGCCCACTTTCAACGAGATTAAGCTTCGAGCTGCGCCATTGAAAAAAACTTAGAAATTCTTGTCTTGATTTTTTGATATTCCTTCGCGGGTTGTAATTTTTTTCCATCATTTCTCAACAATTATTTTTTTCTATAGTTTACGTTCTTATTTTTATTTTTTTTTTTTTAAATAATGTTCTATTGGATTTGATTCATAAAATAAGAACATAAAGTTTCAAATAAACACTATAAAATCATTAATAATTAAGGTAGTTCGTGACAGATCAAGTAATAAGAAGGTAGGGTAAGCGAGATGCTGTCAAATAAAACACTGTTTAAGGTTTAAGCTAACGTTATAATAGAATTATCATTCTATTATAACATGTCTTAGAGTCAACATCTACATATTTTTGTTATTCTTTGTCTATTTGCTCTGATGATGCTAATAAATTTAGCGAAACGTTAGATTAAACCTTAAACAGTGTTTTATTTGACAGCATCTCGCTAACCCTACCTTCTTCTTACTATAAAATCATTTTAACAGTATATGGAGTGGAAGCGTGCTGGGCCCATAACCTTTTAAAGTTAGACGAAAAAGACGAAAACCAAGAAATACATTTTAACAAGAACAATTATATTGATCTAAAAAGATGTTACATTACAAAGAAAAACATTAATTATTTTTATAGATTACAGCAAAACAACTGGTCTAAATTGACACATTTATGTCATAAAATTGCATATGAAAACTGCAGTTTCAACAGATCTTACATCTTAAAACGTGATGTTCTGTTATTTACAGAAGATAAATACAGTTTTCGTTAAGTTTCAAGGTGAAAGGATCTTGAGGAGAGGTTGACCCTCAATCAAAGACGAGAAAACTTTGATTGATTATTACATCAGAGTCTTCTGTACTCAATACTGAACCTATGAATCAATCAAGACGTAGTCACTCGAATAATGTTTTGTATTGAAATTTCGGCCCAGATATTTCTTCCTCATTTATTTATTTTTAAATTGTGTCGTATTATTGCTTCCGAGCTTATTGAAGGTTACGGAAGCTATGTTATGTGTGATCGTTCTGAAGAGCAAAATTTATTTTTAATCCGATTTCAAAAACTCCAAGCAAGAAATCCGTTTCACTCATCAGGGAACATGTTTGGTTCCGAGTCTATCTGTCGCTCAATGATTTTGGACCAACATATCTTAAAATCTACTTGGCAGATATTAACGAAATTTGGATAGTAGGTCATAATTAGCTAGTAGCTGGTAATGAGCTACCAGCTTTAAACCTATTGTTGCATTATTGGCTTAACAAAATAGCAAAACTTATTAAAACTAGTAAGTCATATAAAAATGAAACAATAAATATCTATAAGAAAATAATCACTCATTTTCTCCATTTCATGGATATGTTTTTGGGCATTGAATCCTTATATCGATATTTCAATGTATAAGTGGAGAAAACCTGTATACATTTGCCTAATTAGCAATTAGGCAAATGTATACTGTAATTGGTATGGTAGATATAGATCTTAAGGTGCGAAATTATTAAACATTAATCCATTTTGATTATCATTTTGTCCGCTAGGAGCTCTGATATCATTTTATATAAAATTTAGAACTTCTATCGATGAAATATTGAACTACAATGAATACAAAATACAAGTGAAAAGCAATCTGCCTCCTATTATATTATAATTTCCTGGCACGATATTTAAAACAGTAACATTTTTCATGTCGTGTGTGACGGGAATTTCTTCTGTACCTCTGAGCTAAAACATAATTATTAAATTACGCCACAAATAATGCCAATAAATCACAAGTTTTCTTTCATTATTATAATTTAATTATTAAAACACCATCATAATTTCCTCAAAAGTGTAACCTTAGAAACAAAAAAATCCAGGAAATATAAAATTAATAAAATCTTTTTAAACCATTATTATCAAACGTTTGATCTCTTTATCAAGCCATCAAATTTGTACAAAAAACACTTAATAACTTAAAAAAATAAATATTAACCTGTTTATATTTATATGTATGTTATCTTTTAATTCACATTCAGTTTTTTTCCTAAAAAAAATTAAAAGCTTCTTCCACATTTCCTTAATAATTTTTCGTTACCAAGTTATAAATAATACGTTTTTTACTATTTACCCTCAGGCTAATTCATTCCTTCTTTTTTTCGTGAATGAATCATTTTTTTTTTTTTTTTTTTTTTTAAAAAATACGAAAAAATAAGGATTTTACTATTTTTTAAATAAAGCACTGGTTTGTTTTCAAAAAATATTTATTTGCTAAAAAAAAAAAAATGATGTAAATATTTATTTGTCCTTTTATCTTTAAGTATCATCTTTTATGTCGGTTAGTGTTTATAGTTATATATATTTAATTATTAGTCACATCAATATTATTATAAACCCCAAAATAACCATAATTATTATTGTTTTCATTGTACCTCGAGCTCTTTATTCTTTTCGAAGTTATGCCTTAGGGCGTTGTTTTTTTCTATACTATCCGCATCAGGTGTTTTTTCCTGTTTTTTTTTTTTTTTTTTTGTTTNAACATTTTTCATAAAAGATAATCTTTCAAATGACGGATGTTTAATTTTAGTTTTTTTTTTTATTTGCAATTTATGATGACAAGAATGTGGGTTATAATTTGACCCAGTTTTTATTTATATTTTCGTTTCATTCATGAGAAAATTAGTTTTTTTTTTCTTTTATAAGAGTAATTAAAAAATTGTTTATTTTGTCATGTAGGAGTTTTTGCATTGTTTTCTGTTGTTATTTTTTTATTTTTTTGTATTTTTGATTACGAGACCGGCAATATGTTTTTGAATCAAATGAATGAGGAGGAAATAACAGGTAGATGAGACAAGTAGTTATTGTCGGGATGTCAGATAGTCTCCTATGTTAGGGTCGTTTTATTTCATAAGATTCTATACAAACCTGTTGTAAATATAGTGAGTTACCAGGTTGTGTGGGGTTCTCTACCTAGTGAGTGGGTTTCCTCAAGGACTTGCTATATAAACCTTGCTCCGCTGCTTCTCGTCTTATACTTAGGAAAGGGACCTCCCTCCACTAAGTAAATATTGCTTAACTTGTTGTTCTTTATGACTTCTGGGCGGACTTCAACTTACCGAGCTTCTGTCTTAACTCTATAAAAACCTTGGCTTGGATTTTGAGTCCAAGTTCCGACAGTATCTAATTAAAAAACATTTCGATTAAAGCCCATTTACTTACTTAATGGAATGCAACGCTTAGGATGTCTCTCTTTTTAAAGAGACATTTCACGTAAGTTCAAGTAGATTATGTAACTTAAAAGCTCTTTATGTTCTGATGTTAATGAGCTACACAGTTTTAATCATTATAGAAAATAAAGTAATTAAATATAATTTACTATAACCTATCTTCGATCAGTAAGTATCAGATTAGATACTTCTTTAGATTGTTACTCCCCCTAAGTTTTTGTTGAATAAAAAAATGACTGACTAAATAACTATTAAGACAAAGGATAGTTTAGTCTAATATACTTTAGGACAAAGGAATATCACACTTCTGTTTTATAAGGGGAGTAATAGTCTAAAGAAGATCATTCTGTAAACCTTCTTTAGATTGTTACTCCCCACTTGTGTTTTTATAAGGGGAGTATCAGTCTAAAGAAGTGCCTCTGATTAAACATAAAACAAGATATTTATGCATATTATATATAAAATATATTTTTATAATAGTTATCAATATTTAGCAGCATATACAACCAGAAAAATAATGACGAAAATGATCAATAATTTTTTTTTGAAAAAGTGTGACCTATATGTTGACCGGTTTGAAAAAAGATACCAAGAAATAACTAAATAAAAATATTTTTCTTAAACGATCAAAAATCCTTAGGGATCCTATTAAAACATATTTACTACTATAAAAATAAACCTGAAAAATATTAGGATGTTTTATAACATGGAAATAGCATTTGCAAAAGTGAGTCAACACATTTAAAAAAAAATAAATAAATAAATAAATGACATCCCAAAAAAATAATTAATTATACATATCAAAATCGAATTAAAATAATTCTAGGCGTTGTGTTAAACAACAAGCACTCATGTTATATAGATATATATTATAAAAACCATCAAGTCCAATCCAAAATCAATAATTCACCATGAAAATAACATTAAAAATCTATTCAGCAGCTTTAGAAAGGCGGAAAATAAAAAGGTTTTAATAGAATGTAAACAAATATTAGTTGAAAAAAAAAACAAGCAACACTTAAAAGCAGAAAATAGATCCTTAATATGCGAAAAATTTAACTGGAAGAACGGTTCCGTTCATAATTGAACTTTACAGCCAAGTTGATTTTTTTATTTTTTTTTTTATTTTATCTATAATTTATTTTATTTGAAGTCAATAAATCAGTGAAGGGGCGGTAAATCAAAGATTGGTATTGCCTGTAGAGTTGCGCACGATCGACAACACACAATAATATTACCTATTCTAGGCGTCATAAATAAATCTATGCCGAATAAAATACATCCCAAGTAATATTATAATAGAAATAATCTTGGCCACCACGTTATTTTCAGTAAAAGGTAATAATAAAAAAACAACTCTGATCATAGTAAATCGGCGAAAAATGAATAATAGTTTGTTTTTTAATAGATTTAAAAATAGGCGAGAAATTTTAGTTGCTGGTTCAATAAAAAGTGAATTTAGACAATGTATAGGAAAAAAGATAACTAAAATGAAGTTCCGGGTAATCCAATAAAAATACATACTGTGTTCAGAAGAAGAAAACGTATGACCGTCTAACAAAGAAGAAATGTATGACCGTCTTCAGATAAAAGAAACGTATGACATGACCGTCTTCAGATAAAAGAAACGTATGACATGACCGTCTTCAGATAAAAGAAACGTATGACATGACCGTCTTCAGATAAAAGAAACGTATGACATGACCGTCTTCAGATAAAAGAAACGTATGACATGACCGTCTTCAGATAAAAGAAACGTATGACATGACCGTCTTCAGATAAAAGAAACGTATGACATGACCGTCTTCAGATAAAAGAAACGTATGACATGACCGTCTTCAGATAAAAGAAACGTATGACATGACCGTCTTCAGATAAAAGAAACGTATGACATGACCGTCTTCAGATAAAAGAAACGTATGACATGACCGTCTTCAGATAAAAGAAACGTATGACATGACCGTCTTCAGATAAAAGAAACGTATGACATGACCGTCTTCAGATAAAAGAAACGTATGACATGACCGTCTTCAGATAAAAGAAACGTATGACATGACCGTCTTCAGATAAAAGAAACGTATGACATGACCGTCTTCAGATAAAAGAAACGTATGACATGACCGTCTTCAGATAAAAGAAACGTATGACATGACCGTCTTCAGATAAAAGAAACGTATGACATGACCGTCTTCAGATAAAAGAAACGTATGACATGACCGTCTTCAGATAAAAGAAACGTATGACATGACCGTCTTCAGATAAAAGAAACGTATGACATGACCGTCTTCAGATAAAAGAAACGTATGACATGACCGTCTTCAGATAAAAGAAACGTATGACATGACCGTCTTCAGATAANCGTCTTCAGAAGAAAAGACGTTGGATCTTAAAACTTTTCTACGTCAATATTGCTGAAGTTTTCTTAAAACGTTTCTTCATCGATACTGCTAAACAACATATAAGTAAACCTAAGGTTTAAAGTAAAACTTTATTTATAAGATAATCTCATGACTGAACTGCAGAGAAAACTTTTGAAAGAAGGATAAAATATGCAGGAAAACGAGTGAAGAAAAGCTGCTAAGGGCATCTCAAGAGATTTTGGAAACAAGAAAACACTCCTAACAATTTTTGGTTTTCCTTAATTATTACTTTTGTTTATTAGCAACCACAACCTTCATAAAACGGATTAAGATGAAGAATGTTTTAAAAATCTACATCTTCAACAATATTAATTGTTGACTTAGTGCGTAGGCTTCGTAATCAATTACTTGGTTTTCCGGTGAAATCCGCGACAAGAAGGGGTTGAAATCTGACGTTTCGCTTCCACTAGTGAAGCATCTTCCATGCACTGCATAGTGGTGTAGTGCATCGTGATGTTGACACGAAGCAAACACATGATATACGGACATCCCGACACAGGATTACCCCGAGTAAAGGATCCCCAGTGAAATCGAGGAACAGTCTACGGTCTAGGATACCAGTTTAAATACGCCTTTCTTCTCTCCAGTTCCAGTCGTCAGTATATCTTGTGTTTGCTTCGAGTCAACACCACACCCCTGAAGATGCTTCCAGTAGTGGAAGTGAACCGTTGGACTTCAAACCTTTCGTGAATTTTACCGGAAATCAAGTTTTTTTATTAATATATTAATTGTTTTTGTAACAAAAATAAACTGATTATACAAGATGAACAATCTTTTTACTAGCAGTCGTGGCTAAGCTGTTGTGGCTTTCTGTTGTTAGGTTTAAATTAGATCTTTCCAGCATGAATCACATAATTCTTAAAAATTATTACGAGCTTCACTCTAGGATTATCCCAAAAAATTAAACTCTTCTATTGTGTTTATTTTTTTAAATCCTTTTTGAATCTTTCTTAGCTGCACATATTTCTAATAGTCTTTGTATATAAAGCATTTCCATTGACTTCACGACTCTCTTTTTTTTTAATTTATAATTTTTGGTTAAATTATAATATTAAAAAAAAATAATATAGNAAGTAATGTATTTTCACACCCACATGTGAAAAATAAAATGACTAAGAAAGATTATATGTATACCTATATTGTAGAAAGTATATAATCGTGCATCCGCATTCTTCGATATTCTTTTTTCAAATTTCTACTGATAAGGGCGTTTGTGAAGTCTAAAAGTGATCGCCATATCTGGAAAGAATAGATGGTTATTCTTAACCCCTATAAAGTGGGCAAAAATACACTTTCTTACACCTGTAAAACCCAGCGTATTGCAGATCTCCTGCAATTTCACTTTTATGTAAGAGCATGGTTACATGCTGGAATTGGACATCAATTGATTTATATTATGAATAACGTGTCAAATTTGTGGGTACAGTATCTGCTTTTATTCCCCACAAAAAGTTGAATATATACATGGAACTACTTTTAAGAGTAAATTTCAAAATTCCTCCGAAAAAACAACTAAATTTAACTACAGTTAAGAATCAGATGAAATTATAATAGACTTCTAATTAAAATATCATTCGTGAAATTGTTTAATTACTCTACAATTAATTGATAAAATTTAGTCTTATTGTGTTATCCGGAATTCCGGAATTGTTAAATTCTGAGATAAATCAGTCTAAAAAAAACCAACTTACTATTATATATGCAGTAACTACCTCGAGTCTTGATAACCCCTATATTTAAAGCATGAACATTCAAACATGCCTGTTTTCAAGACCTTCAGTGCTCTTGCAAGTTTTTTTTTACCTTAAGACGTTTAATTTTAGATAATCTGCTATAGTAATTGTGATTTATTTTTATTCTATTTCTATTCTGGTATTTCTTTTGCTTTTTTTCTTTCTTTTTTCTTTTTTTTTTTTTTTTGCTCAGCGAGTATTTAGCGTGTATTCCTCTTCCCTATTAGGTTATTTTATTATTATATTTAAAAAAAAATACTCTTTTTTACTTACAAGTTCTTTTTTTTTAAAAAAAAGAATGATACCTTTCGTCCATTCTTTCCACTAATAATTAAAAGACGATTAATTAATAATTTTAAGAGATTAATTAATAATTTTATCCTTTTACTTTATCATTTTCTATGGTAATTTCCAATCTATTCTTTATGTTTTTCAATTCATATTTGGGAAAAATTAGTACACCAATAAGTGATGAACAATATGTATACCTATAGATAATTTAATAGCTTGTTTTTCCCCTTTGTATAAAACTAAAAGCGCAGTAAAATACATTACAAGTAGTAAAATACATTACTTGTTAAAAAATGCTGACTGAACGGAGATGATAAGGTCTAGAACCGCTTGGCGGTACAATTTTGCTAAAAATGTTACATTTGAGAGATAATAATCCTTTGTCAAACAGTGTATTTGTATGATTTAAAAATTTTGAGATATTATGTATTCATGATTTATTCATAGACGAGTTGGAGTGAGGACCTGCAATCTTTTCTATTGACCGCCTCTTCAGTTTGATATTCTTCAGTTTTACCGAAATACTTATTAGTGTTATTAATATTTAATTTTAATTTTTTATTTAAATCATGATTTCATATTATCAAAATACTAATGTTTTTCCTATCTTTATTTGTTACAGGTATGTCGAAGCATATTCTTTCTTACATATCTCAATGAAGGTAATTAATTTTGAGAATGTTGTTATTTTATTTATTTACATTCCTAAATTTAAAAGATAGACTACTTATGAATGAAAATACTATTAATTTATCAAGTATAATATTAAAATATTAAATAACTCAAACATAATTCTATAATTTATTATTATAATAAATAACTTACTCAATATTATTTTTATTCATAACTAAACACACCTTCAAATAAATTTATTTTTATGAACTCACATTTTACATAAATATCATAATTGTATATTGCACTTATTATTTTATTATTATTGTATTAATAAAAAGTGACTTTTGCTCATAATAATATAGCTAATACACGCTCTTTGGTGCATAAATGCATTTGCCTTTTATGTACATTCATAA
>KZ651408.1:450596-460828 GCA_001010745.2 Gerris buenoi
GAAGTAACCTAGGACTTAAATAAAAATTTGTAGTAAGTAACCGTTGTTCGAACCTGTGTTAAAGTAGTAAATATACTCAATAGAAAGAAACCTATTCAAAACATCATGTGGGATCGACCTAGTACTAAGTTTTTCCCAAATTAAATTCCAGTTAAGAGGTTTTAGTTGGATTCCGTGACGGCTTAAATTCGATTTGTGAGCCAAGTCCAATTTAACGCTTCTTAAACTGTTTCTATTAACGAATAAAAATGAAATAAAGTATTGTAAAGTAAGTACTAACTCAGCTGGTGTTTCATAGATAATGTAAAAGTACAGTTATGTAAGTAACCTTCATAAGTAAGTAAGTACAGTAACCTTTCTATCATATTTTAGCTCTGGGGTCAGAAAATATTGCCGTCACTCGAAAAAAGACACACCAAAATGTGATTTTTGAGTGATTTTTTGATGAAGTCGATAGGTTTTTATTTTTAGTACTATATTTTGGTGATAGATGGGATGAAGTTTCATAAAATGTGACTTTTGAGTGAAAAATGTGACAAGAGGTCGATAGTGTTTAATTTTTGTTCTATATTTTGGCGATAGGTGAGATGAAGTTTCATAAAATGACGTAAAATGTGACAAGAGATCGATAGTGTTTCATTTTTAGTACTATATTTTGGCGATAGATGGCATGAAATTTCAAAAAACGACATGTAAAATGTGACTTTTGCGTATAAAACTGTGACAAGAGGGTAATAGGTTTTCATTTATAGTTCTATATTTTGGTGATAGGTGGCATGAAGTTTCAAAAAACGACATCCAAAATGTGAAACTCTTGAATATCGTGCCAGGAAGTTAGAATATAATAGGAGGTAGATTGGTTTTCCCTTGTATTCATTGTAGTACTATATTTCGCCGATAGAAGTGCTCTCTATATTTTATATAAAATGATATCAGAGCTCCTAGCGGACCGAATGTAATCAAAATTGATTAATGCTTCATAATTTCAACACCTTCAGATCCATCTACTGTATTAATTAGACAAATTTAGACTGATTTTCTCATATTCATGGAAAAACATTTAAATGTCGATGTGTAGATTCAATGCCCAAAAACATATCCATGATCCAATATATTCTGAAACAGCTGTGTTTAATTTTGGTATTGACTGACCATAGGTCAATGCGTTAGTGTGTAAGGTTGTTGTTTACTTTTGAATGGGAGGAAGCTCTCTCTTCTCATTCATCTCCAGATCATCTCTGCTTTCAAGAAAACCATCACCATCATCACTGCTGAGAGGGCCCTCTCCTCACCACCTTCTGTATCATCACCAGGTACATCACCACTTTTCATTTCACCACTTTTTTTTTTATCATTTTTCTTAGTTATCTACAGTCCATTTTTACCATTTCTCCAAGCTGAGTACTAAATTAATGCTTTAATTCATGTAAAAAACTAACAAAGAGTTGATGAATTTCAAAATTGAGAGGAGAAATGAAATAAATTCGTGCAAAACAAGTGGTACAAGTATAAAAGCATTGAAGTAGACGTAATAGGACGCTACGAAGCTATGTGCCACATTAATTGGTTGACTATTTTGTTTAAGTAAAGTTAAATGTTAAATGTTTAAGTTAAATGTTAAATGTTTAAGTAAAGTTAAATGTTAAATGTTTAAGTAAAGTTAAATGTTAAAGTTAAGTAAAGTTAAAGTTAAATGTTAAAGTTAAGTAAAGTTAAATGTTAAATGTTTAAGTAAAGTTAAAGTTAAATGTTAAAGTTAAGTAAAGTTAAATGTTAAATGTTTAAGTAAAGTTAAATGTTAAAGTTAAGTAAAGTTAAAGTTAAATGTTAAAGTTAAGTAAAGTTAAATGTTAAATGTTTAAGTAAAGTTAAAGTTAAATGTTAAAGTTAAGTAAAGTTAAATGTTAAATGTTTAAGTAAAGTTAAATGTTAAAGTTAAGTAAAGTTAAAGTTAAATGTAAATGTGTGAAAATAACTTTATAATTGCAAGATGTTTTTTACGACGCGATCCAAAATATAACGGTTTATTCTCTTTTTTAAAAAAAAATGTACAATTTTAAATGAGTTGAACTGTGTTGTGGTTTACGAAGTTAAAAGGTGGGTTTCCACTGCCCCTTTGCTTGCAATGTCCACTCAAGTGTTAGATTTCATTTCCACTTAATCTTAATAAGATCGACTTTATTAAAGTTCCTGCAACTTTTTTTTAAAAAAAAACAGACATTTGAAAAACAACTTTTAACACTTTCGTTTTCGTTCAATCGATTAACTGTTTATTTAGATTGAATTGCTTTTTTCTCGATCGATTAGATTCTGTTTTATTTAGATCAAAATTACTTTGTATAAAATATTGATCTAACTTTAATTTAGACTGTATAGCATTTGCTTATTCTTAAGGTCTTATTAGTCCTACTTATTCGAAAAAATTTAATTGAGTTTTGGAAATACTATTGTTTTTACATATCTATTGAAATTTAATAAAATATTATTTTAATTTTATTTTTGTACATTAAATTCTTTTTCATATTAATGAAAAAAATGTATTTTTGTGAGATTTTACAAATCTCTCATAATTAGATAAAATTTTGAGTAAATGTGTATAATTATCCTTAAAAAAGATTTGTGTCAAATTTGAGTAAATTTTTAAAAACAAAAAAGTAGTCAAAATTACCTTAATTAGTTTAGTAAAAAATATTTAAAAAATGCAAGGATTTCATGAAATTTTATATAGCTTTAAAACATAACAGCTTGATTTTATGTAACATAGTTTTATGGGATATGATTTATAACAATATACTAACTAATAGTTGAACTATTATATAGTGTTTCTTCATTATAAATAAATATAAATACCATAAAATATCAATCAATACTGTATTAACTGCATCATAAATAATATAGCTTAAAAAATATTGTTTGATCATTCAGTTTGAAAAAGCTTGATTTTTTATAAAGCTTTAAGACAATGACCGATATTGAATGATCTCTAAAAGTACAAAATATATTTATAATGTTTTCGGAATCAAAAGTATTAAATAATAGCTTTTTTTTTAACAAACAAGTTTGATTTATGTGATATAGCTTAGAGAACAATGTAAAATTATCTGTAAAAGAACATTATTAATTCATTAATTGTGTTTGGCTCTTTTCGGAACTGCCCCAAAATTTGGAGCAAAATTTAGTTATCATTTAAATATTTCTTAATATCTATTCGCCAGCGCGTTTATTTATTTTATTTTTATTAGCTTTTATTAACCAAATACATTTTTTATTCATGTACTGTACATCAGCATTTCTTATGAATTTGGCTCTTGGAGTTAAATTATTCTAAGCTTAATAAGTTAAACATAAGAAAATCCACTTAACCCCAAGACAATATTTTTTTAAATAAAACCAACTAATGGTATTTTTAAGCGTAACATTGGTAATTAAAAAATAATAAAATAATAAAGTAAATGAAATAATAAATAATGCTTACAATTGAAAAAGTAAATAAATCATTATACATCATTTCATTTTTAAAGAAGTTACATTATATTCTATTTATTATAATTATCGATGTAACAGAGTATAATTAATTAATAAAGTAGAAAATAAACACATGTATTATAAGATACCTGTGTTGGGGTGGCACTAACTCCTCACTGCTGTAAATTATATTTGAATTTATAATATTATGTACTTGCAAACCTGTATCAACTTCTTATAATAATTAATATTTACTGTTATTTGAAATAAAAACAGCTGATTCTAATGAAGAAGACTTTTCCACGATCTTGATTATTCTTTTACTTTTTTTTTAATATTTAATTTACATATTTTTAAGCCTATTTTAGGGTAAAATACATTAGTATAGATACAGTAACATATTATTGGAGATGTTTTATTGGTTTTTATGTCATAAGTAGTTGATTTTTAGTCACACACCATTTGACTAAGAATACTAAAGGTGCAATTTGTTGAAATCTTTGAAAGTATAAATGAAGTACAATTAAATTAATTAACTCGTAATAAATTAGAAATTTATTTTAGTTACTAGATTTGAATTTAAATTTAATTACTTACAAGTGTACGTATGTCGTGTTTAGTTGTATTTATTTTTTAAGAAATTTAATTATGCATTCATTTCTTTAGGGTAAATCTTGGCACTATATCCGGTCTACCTTTTAACAAATCTTCTACCATGAAATATTATGAAAATTAAAAAAAACTCTTTGTTTGATTGAAATGGTATTATTATAATTATTAAAATATTTAACTTAATTAATTTTAATAATAAACCTTATCAAAACGGGACAAAGCTTATTAGATTCTAAGTACAGCAGGTCCCCGTTAATCTAAACGAATTCAGCTTCAGGGTCGTCCATATTAGTGGGATCTCTGTATTAGCAAGGTTTTATGAAAAAAAAAAAAAAAAAAAAAAATGAANTTATTTATAGGTACTGTATTCAGACTATTCATACTCCTATTAACGTTAGTATGGATAAATTAAATATACTGTGAACGTAATTTGTAATTACATATGAATTTTAAAACATACATTTGTACATTCTACTGCATCTATTATAAATTTAAATTTTTCCGTCCAGTGTTTTGCGGTATAATTTTAATTGTTGAGGGCTTTCATTCGCCATGAAAGATCGTCCGTATTACCGAGAGTCCGGATTAACGGGGTTCTAATATATATTTTTTTTTTTATATACTTAACGCATACAATGATGCATTCTTGTAAAATAAAATAGATTTATAATAATAATCTAAATTGAGTACAATTTGTTACTATTATCATTATAAAATTGTTCTTAATATAACTTTTATAGTTTTTATTATTTTTATTATTTTGTATTTTTTCTTTATAGTTTTTAGTTTTTTTTTCACAATTCTTTTATCTAAACCTCAAAGTTGCAAAGTATCTTAAGACATCTGTGTTAGTTTATTATAAGACGGTTTTTTTTTCATAGTGTGTGTGCCTCCGGATTGAAAAACGTGACAGAACAATCGTGCAGTTTCATTTTATCCTAGATCGTGGAAGATCGTGGAAAAGATCGTGGAAAAGATCGTGAAGCTGTGAGGGTTTGTTTTCTTACATTTATCAAGTCCGTGTTACGCACTATTCATCTCTTGCCCTAGACAACGCCCCAACTTCTTCATTGCCTTAAAACTCAATATCATTATCATTTCTATTACTTTTTATTCGACTTTTGTAATATTTTATCTGTCAGAAAAGATAGAAGATATATTGCTTGATGGAATTCACGTTCACTTTGCCTTTTTTTTATTGTTTACTTTTTATTCAGATTGTATTAAAGATACGTCGATTCATAAGATACTTTCATTTCTATTCATTGAAAAAAGTATTTAAGTTTTAATTTCATCATTTAGTTAAATGAACTTTTAAAGCATAATTGTTAGATACTGTCCTCAAATATTTCTGATTCGTTCTATTTTCTAATTTCTATTAAGTTTATTAAGGCTCTACCGCACTTTGAGGTTAGAAAAAACAGTAAAATTAAAATTATACTGCCATTTCAATACAACGAGTTTTATCGTTGCATTGAAATGGCGCCTGTACTATTAATCATATGAAGTTTAAATAGGGCTTAAATTGTACAGAATTAAAATTAGGAATGAAGCTTGTGTCTAGATTTTTGATATCTTGCTTAGAACTTTTTAATTTTTCTAACCTCAAAAAGCGGTAGAGCCTTAATGAATAAATATTTAGTTGATCGTGATATAGTTTTCTCAAATGCTTGTAAGCTTATTATAACCGTGATTTTGTCGAACTAATTAAAACAGCATAAGATTCTAGCCTAAAGCAATTATTATAGCTTATCATCGAATCCCATTAGTAAAAAAATTTAAACTTTTACTGCTTATTTTTTGTATCAATTACCTCATCAGTTTGTACTCCAATAAATTGTACAGGGTTGTTAAAAATGATGTTCCTGATTTCGATTGAAAATATTACTGAATTAATGTTTTAAGACCACTGCAGTTGGTACCTGAAAAAAAAAAAGTTTTGTTTACATTGGTATGGGTACGTATCAGCTGTTTGTTAAGTCAATTGTTGTCAGTGTTGGGTTAAATAGCCACTTATAGTATACCACTAATAGTCACTTTAAATTTTCACTTTGGAATAAATCCCACCAAGCTAAACGGGCACTTCTTTAGATGGTTACTCCCCTTATTAAGAAAACAAAGGGGAGTAACCATCTAAAGAAGGTATACGGAGTATTCTTCTTTAGATTGTTACTCCCCTTATAAAAACATAAGTGGGATATTCCTTTGTCCCAAAGTACATTGGACTAAGCATCCCTTTGTCTTAATAGTTATTTAGTCAAAGTCATTTATATTCTAAAAAACACAGGGGAGTAACCATCTAAAGAAGTACCGCTAAATGTTGGTATACAGCCTTGTTTTGACATCAGAAATAACCGCTTAAAAGTCTAGCTTGAAGGGTTTTATTGTGTTTTCATCTGAGGTTTAAAAGTTATTATTATAATCTATACAGATTTTTAGTAGAAGCAGCTACTTGTGTTTTAAATATTTTTATAAGTTTCTTAAGAAAATTTCCAATGCTCCTTTCTATGTTTCTAACCTTACTCTTTCTACCTAACTCTCTCCACTTTGTCGTAAATCTAACCGTATCCTGATATGTATATTTGTATAGAGAAAATTCCATGAATCCATATCCCACCATCCTAATCCTCTTGTACAACTCCTGTCCTCTCAGTTCATCCCAAGCAGTACCAACACGTTTGAAGAGGAGGTGTTCTAGAGATCTCTTATCTTAAAATATATATTTCTCCTTAATATTATATTATACGATATAATTTTTTATCTACTTTTAAACCTTGCAAATAAGTCGAAGTAATCCACTTTATCATTATTAGTTATCTTTTTGTATTATAATTATTTTGCAATATTTACTGCTAAGGAAGTGTAGTCACTGGACTACTTCTTCTTCACGTCTTTCCTGCCGCATAACCTATCTAACTCTAACCACCTCTATCTCTATCTATATATCTCTATCTATCTCTAACCTATCTATCTCTAACCACCTCTATCTCTATCTATATATCTCTATCTATCTCTAACCACCTCTAACCACCTATCTATTGTCACTATCACTTGTTACTATTTAAATTTCTTGTTGTATTAACCAATAAATAAAGTTTATGAAATGAAATAAAAATAACTTCATTGGTGGTCTTTTATTCTTTCTTTTGAGCGGTGGATTTATTTTTGATATTTTAAAGTTACAATAATATCAATATCCTGTGAAATCTTTTTTTAACAAACGGGTGAAACGTAAGATAACCCAAGATGTTCAGTGTTTACCTTTCTGTCACGTAGGTTTCCAAACCATTGCTTATTTGTTGGTTAGGATATTTTTAGAACCTTTTTCACACTCAAGCCAGGTATAGTTAAAACTTTGCGATTATTTTTCCAGCCATAACATCCTTTTTCTAGAAGAGTTAACCGTCACTTGCTGACATCTTTAAAATGTTTTGTTGACTTAGACAGTAGTTTTTAAGAAATAATTACATTTTTTTTTTTTAATTTAGCTTTGGTAGGATGGAAACTTTTTTAAAGTGGCTTTCTGTTTTGTTTTTTTTTGTTTTTTTTTTATATACGATTCCAATAAAATGTCTTCCTAGTTTTGCTCTTAAAATAAATTGTTTAAATTAAATTTTACTTTATTATGTTAAAACTATAGTATGTGCCAAATGAGAGTTGATGCGTTGACAGCACGGGAAATCGAGTGACACACAGATTGGCCAACCTCTGAGGGAAAAAATAAAGCCACCACATTTACTTTCTTATATGGTTATTCAGAGGGCAAATCTTGAGCTCTCGTTGGGTCCCCACCCCATTTGCTAGTTTTTCCCGCGCTGTAACGCACTAACTCTCATTTGGCACAGACTGTAGTACATACAGAGCTTCTCTAAGTTCTTAACATTTAGTTGAAACTGTGTATGTTTTAATAATAATTCAGTGGATATTATCTTGTTCTTATAAAATATTAATTTATTCCTTAGAAGATTTTTTTTTATATAATAAACCCCCTAAACCGTATAATCGGTTCTTCGTATTGCTTGACAAAGTCGCAGTTGAAATTCCTACTTAAGTTGACTTAATAAATAAAAACCGCTCGCTATCAGGTCGAGAAATATAAGGGGGGCGACTTTAAGACTTGAAATCGCGCAGAAACAAAATTGATTAGGAGCAATAAATATTTGACCGAAATCCCGTGTAGATTTGAGAAGGCTCCAGGACGAAAGGAAAGATTAACTTCTTTCGAAAGAAGTCCTTCCTTTTAAAGATTATAATAATAAATGAATTGGGGGGAGAAAAGATATAAGAGTATAAAAATCTTCAATGCAAAGGATATACAAAAGGTAAAGAAGTGGGAAGGTGCAATAAAATGATGTCGAAGGGTAAAAGAACTTGGATGTGGAAAGGTACTTATTCTCGTGAAGAGAGCAGCAAAACTCCCGGAGAAGACTGGAGTGACAAGAATCAGCTCAGCGCAGGACTTGTCTCGCTGAAGACAACCTAGCGGCAACAACGTGGGGCATGAAATTCACTTGAATTCGAAATGAAGGCCATCTTATAAAGGCAACCATGCTCATTAGATAGTCTTGCGAGACCTTATCAATGCCGACTGCTCTTCTATCTGCGGCTACTACAACCTCCATGCATCCTTAACCAGCCTTTAGCATCCTTCTTCTTCTTCAACCCTTCTATTCTAAATATATTTCCCTTCTCTTTCCCCCCTCGAGCCGGAGGAACCTCTCTCAGGTCGCCCTACCATCCGTCTTAATTAGCTCCTGTAATATTTTAAAAGGTTGGGAATTGCTCAGACCGAAGAACCACCATGATATATTATAATCTGGTTCGACCCGGGCTTCTTTTTCCCATTTTTTTTTTTTTTTCGTTTGATTTCTTTTTTTTTGTTCCTTTCTCTCTTTTTTTTTGTGTATGTTCTCCGCAAACTTCTATTTATTTTACTTAAACATTAGCATTAACATCGGCAAGGATTTTAAGCAAATAGATTGTTGGGAATAAATTAATTGTATATTCGAAGATACCAATGGAAAATTAAAGTGTTTTTTTTTTAAGATTTTAAAATACCATGTTTATAAAATGGTATGTTAATAAAATTGTATCGAATGTAAGAAAATAACTTTTAGAAACCTTTTAGACTTATTTATGTATCAAATAGTTGTT
This sequence comes from Gerris buenoi, assembly GCA_001010745.2. Classification (NCBI taxonomy): domain Eukaryota; kingdom Metazoa; phylum Arthropoda; class Insecta; order Hemiptera; family Gerridae; genus Gerris; species Gerris buenoi. Next base: position 459,828 of record KZ651408.1, read on the forward strand.
AATTATATGAAACGCAAATGTATAATTTTAATCCTGTTTTATGATCCTCGCAGTAGCAATTTTAAGATCTCATCTTAAAATATGATCAGTTTTAGCCAGTGTAAACTATTCAGTGACCAAAAGAATGACCCAAATTCTGCTATTACTGCTAATCTAACCGTATCCCGATTAATAAAATTTCATGAATCCAATATCGTACCATCCTAATCCTCTTGTACAAATCCTGTTCTCTTAGTTTATCCCAAGCAACCTACCAAGACGGTTGATATTTATCAACACAAGTTGATAGTCGTTATAAATGCAGGTTAAGTAATATTTTATTTAATTATCAATTATTCTTCTTATGAATAATTAAGTTTGTCTAATTGATCGAAATTTTAGTTCGCATCACTCTTCCTGTGGCAAAACCTTGTCTTCGAGCCAATGATTGCCGGACCACAATTTATAATGACAATTTTTTATTGACGGTTGTAATATTTCAACCAAGAAGATTATACCTTTTAAAGTGGCCCTAATAAAAGGTCTAATAGAGATAAATCTATAAAGGTTTCAGCAATTCATCATGTCTTTCAATTTCGTAAGTTCCAATCTCTTATTTTCTGGTATTTATTTCTTTCGGAAGAACAGAGTTAGATAAGGATTATATCCCCCCCCCCCCAAAAAAAAACATCCATTTCGTGTTGTTTTGTTGAAACATTTTCTCTGTTTAAACCAATGTTGTTCAAGTTGTTTTTCCAATGGTTACTCCGTTATCTGTTGTCTAAGAGGCGATCCAAGGTGGCTAAGGATGTCCTCTACTAAAAGCCATCCCACTTCATTGGCTCTTCAGAATTCAGGACTAAAAATATCTGTTAGAGCCGAAGAAACCCGAAGCTAGGACGACACCCAGGACCCCAGGACCTTTCTAAGGACTCGTCGCGTTATTAATCACCATCCACTCACGCACTAACACCTCACATAGAAACTTCACGCTCTTTCGGCTTCCATCATCCTTACCACTA
>KZ651408.1:493206-505520 GCA_001010745.2 Gerris buenoi
TACATCAATTAGCTTTTTGTTGATATATATATATATATATATATGTATATATATATATATATATATATATATGTATATATATATATATATATATTCTCTTTTTTCGCTTTTTTGTTTAAAAAAAAACTCTTGCGAATGGCGACTTAGACGAGGATTTAGTTTTTTTTTCGAAAAAGAACATTTTTTTATTTTAAGTAATCGAAAAAGAAGAATGGTGAAATCTGATAAGTCAATTTTTTTTTTCGGAGTCACTTATACCTACTTGGTCTACCCTGGGCCAAGTAGGTATAAGTTAGTATTCCCTGGGCTTGTCACGCCACCAATTCACCCCTCTTAATTCCATCCCATTCCAGTAATCACTCTCAATTATACCCTATATATGTATTTTTTTCTTATTTTTAATAAGACTTTATTGGTATACTTGTTTATCGCAACTTGCTCTGCAAATGCAGTTTTATGTTCTAGTAATGTTTGCCTGGTAGCAATCAAGTCAATATCTGCTATTAATGCCTAAAAGTATGCCTGTATGTATTTCTTCTTTTGCTTTCTGTCCACTTGTGGATTGTCAGATTAAATAATATTCATTAACTTATTTTGAACATTTATTATTACTATTTCTATGCTGTTCATAGCTCTAATAGTCTAAGATTCGGTATAAGGAATATATACCCTCATCTGTTATTTAATTGCAATAAAGAATATATTATGATAGACAATTTATAGATTGATACATCGCAAATAGGTTGCCTAGCGAAATCGCATACCTATTATGTTAAATAATAAACTAAAGGATTGCAAACATAATGTCACCTTATTTTTCATTTATAGTACAATGTTTTGGCAATAGGTGGACTGAAGTTTTCATGAATGACCTGCAAAATGTGAAGCTCTATATCGTGAAGGAAGTTAGAATATAATAGGATGTAGATTTGTTTTCAATCGTATTTATTGTAGTACTAGATATATATCGTTGAAAGAAACTCAATTTTTTTTAGAAAATGATATCAGAGCTCCTAACGAGCAAAATGGTAATCAAAATAGATTGTTTATAATTTCGCACCTTAATATCCATCTACTATATCATTTAGACAAATGTATATTGCTTTTTCCCACTTTATGGAAAACCATTAAAATGTCGATATGTGGATTCAATTCCTAAAAAATTCCCTAAATGAATCGATGTTTATCCATGAATCGATGTTTATCCATGAAATGGAGAAAATTAGTATTTTTTTTTAATGCATTCCTTATTACTTGGGATTCTTCATGATGGAATTAAATCTAAAATTTTATTTCTATGTCATATGGTTTTAAAACCTAAACTTCGTATAAGCATTATACAATGATTGGGCTTAGATTAATACCGGTACTTTATTTAGATTGTTACTCCCCTAACCCCTATGGTTTTATAATTTAAATAACTTAAACTAAATAAGTTTAAGACAAAGGGCTGTTTTGTCTAATGTACTTTGAGACAAAGGAATATCACACTTCTGTTTTTATAGGGGAGTAACAGTATAAAGAAAAACATTAAGTACACCTACTTTAGATAGTTACTTCTCTCTATTTTTTTACAAGGGGAGTAACCATCAAAAGAAGTGCCTTAATACTTATCAAATATTATGATACAGGTTTTATTGCAAATTCATGATTTTGCTAACAATAGCTGAGTCGAATAATATAGATGTATAATTTTACATATATCGATTGTCTTTTAGAAGGATTATGACTGTCGATACATAGAGTATTGTGAAGATCGATAAAATAGTTATCTTTAGACGATCCTTTACCTGTTAGGAACCTTTTCCTCCCCTTGCCATTAACTTGACCATTTATCTTCCTTATTAATACCACGGTTTAAAGGTCCCTCAAACAACTAATGAACCCCGTGGACCAGCTAGTCAAACGAACAATGGGCTATAGAGGCGAGAAAACCTTCACACCTAGCTTGACGACAACCTCCTTCCCCAAACTCTCCTAACGTAATTAATTGTTGTGTATTTACGCTTTACAGATAAAAAAAAAACAATAATTATTTAAACTTTAAGAGAGAGAGGGAGACCGCAATAGTTATTGTTGTATTATGCAAATGCCTTTCTTCATTTGTTAAACATGTCGACAAAAATATGCCATTGTTAAAAAAACAAAAAACATTTTAAATTTTTTAAATGCATTAGAAAATAGTAGGTTTGTCACAGACAAAGCAATGGATTCAATTCCTAAAAAATTCCCTAAAATATATCCATGAATCGATGTTTATCCATGAAATGGAGAAAATTAGTATTTTTTTTTAATGCATTCCTTATTACTTGGGATTCTTCATGATGGAATNAATTAATATTTATTTAAAATTGTTTTGCCAATTAGTGTGGCACATAGCTTCCTTGCGTTTCGTATACTTTAATGATTTTTCAATCTATTATTGTCAAATTTATTTAATTTTGCCTCGTTTATTTAAATTATTTGACTGTCAAAATTTGCTTTCATGCAGACAATTGAAATTAATCTGTGGCTATCTGCGAACTTCTCTCGACAACCCCTCCAAATTTTATTAACATCAGATGAGTTCTTAACAGATATAGGTGTAAATAAATGTTTGTTTGTACGCATTGTAGAAGAAAAACAAATGAGTGTACAAGGTTGAAACTTATATGGGATCACCAATTGGCTAATTATGACCTAACGTCCAATTTTCATTAAATTATCACGAGTACTTTTAAAGATGTGTTTAAAGATATGCATTGGGCTTCAGATAGACAAACACGGAACCAAAAAATGTTACCTGATGTCTGAAACGGATTTCTGTCTTAGAATTTTGGAAATCGGGGACATAATAAATGTTCGTTCTTCAGATCGATTGCATAGCTTCCGTTAGTTTCTATAAGCTCGGTAGCAAAATTAAATTTATTGATTTTTTTATTTAAATTAATCAGCTGATAGTTTAATTTCTGGAAGAGGAATAAACTGAAACATTCAGCAGTTTGCCTTAATATGCTTCCCCTGAACTAAAGTCTATAAGATTAGAGTTGGCACATTCAAAAGGCGGGAAAAGTTTGAGGGAAACGATTTTATTGGTCCCCCATGTTGAATGCAACTTCAAAAAAATAATGCTCTACTTTACCCCTGTTCCACAAAAAAAAATATAACATGGCAACACCGATTTTCCCTTTTTATAACCCCAAAACTACCTCCACGTTTGTTGTTTCCCGCCTTCGATTGTGCCAACTCTAATCTTATATAGTGTAATGCACTTATAAATTACAAAGGTATTTAAAACGTCTCTTTTATGTGCGAATAAGAGTGATGTAGTGTTCTTTCTGTTATTAAATAAGATTCCGATGGCATCTTAATTATTATTTGCTGCTACATTAATCGACAGGGTATTAAAAAATGTTATCTACTGTAAATGGTTAGTTAACCTCTTTAAAAGGAAGTAATGAAAAAAATATTAAAGAAACATTAACGAGTTCAAGGAATGCTAACCGTACGTACTCGCATGTTTTGCTTCTTTAGTTTTATTAAATCTCCCCAAAAAAATTAGATAAAAATTACATTAATAAACTTCGTATTTCAGATAAGCAATTTTTTATCTTAATTCTTATTAAATTTTTGGACGTTATTAAATAGTTTTTCGGTGTTAATTTGTCAGATTATTATTAGAAATATTCGGTTTGAGACGTGAGATCGCATGAGTTTTTAAAACATCCTTTACATTTCTATATTTGGAAACTTGATTTTAATTCTTGCTTTTTCTGTTTTAATTCAATTTCGTAGCGCCCTTTTTAAATTACTTAGTTAAAAAGAGATTAGTTTTTTATAATTGACCGTCTTATCTGTGCACTTGTTTCGTGTTATTACCGAGGCTTTATGTGTTTGTTATTAGTTATTACACACTCTTTCGTATTTACCACGACTATTAAAGTAGATTTAAGGTTTTTTTTATTATTTTTTAAAGTTGTTTACAATTAGACTTCTAGATAGGGTTTAAAATTGTTGTTAGTTGTTTTGGTATTTGCTAAACTTTTAGTTATTGTTAAGTAATAACAGGTATTTGCGTGGTCTAGGATCGAGTGCAGATTAGTTTACTATCGTTAAATTGAATCGTTTAATCAGGCTATTAATATTCTCTCTCTCTCTCCCGATCCCGATCTAAATTAGAAGCGTCGATGGCGTCGGTTTCGGGTCAATTAGGTGGGTCGGACCGACGTTTTCCTTGAGTGCGCATGCGCTCTCCCCTCCATACCTTATCTACGGAGATTCATCGTAATAATGTTATTAATAACGGTGTTATTTCCCCCGATGCTCGGGAGTAGTTTTCGTGTAGAGCGCTGTATCAACACTAGATTTTCCACGGGAGATAAGAGACCCCTAACGTCCCGGGACGTAATGGCGATGTAATCCTTTTAATTGTACCGATCTGGACCGGGACGGTTGTCGGACGGTAACGACTCGGTTTCGACCCGGTTTGGCCGCGTCGTGGTGGACTCTACTTTGTAGTTTAAATAATAATTAGAAGCGGAGTCTTCCCCCTCGGGACGGGCTTTGACTTAATCACCGGGCCCGTGACCTCAGATAGGCTCAAGGTTAATTGAGAAACGCCTCCCATTCACGATTATTATAACCTCCCCGGTCTGCTTCCCTCCGCCTCCTTATCCCGCGAAATAATTGAAATACCTCCTCCCCCCACCCCTCCCCGCACTTATTCCCCCGGCGTGCCTCGGTCGTTATGTGGATTTCGAAAAACGGGATTGGTTTATCGCGCCTGAGGTCATTCTTATTTTATGCTTTTAGAGAAAATTATGAAAATATGGTAAAGGACGGGTGGTGCCGGGCGCATTCCTCCGCATCCGTACGTGTCCCGCACCCCCGAATCCCGATTATTTATTGAAACGGTCACTGTGCTGCAGCTTGTTTCACTCCCGGTCGTTTTAACAACTTGTTTTGTCCCGAGGCAAGGAGCAACCCACCCGAATATCACTCTCCTCCTTCTCTGTCTCTATAAAACATTAATTTAATTCGATGTCGAGCTCCTCTAGTCCGAGTATATTACCTTTTATTGCCTATTTATAAATCTTTAGTACGAGACCTCAACTACAAACTATTAAATTACAGGTTTGTTTTTTTGCCGAGAGATCATCGTGGAGCGCTACTTCCTCCTTCTAAAGTTAAAAGGCTTCTTTGGCAAACACATATATTAAGAGTATCCAGGAGTAGTATTATCAAGGGCTGCAGTTTCACATTACATTGTTGTGCATTTCGGGTTCGCATTTTTAGTTCCATGAAAATGGAAGTATGGTGATGCCTTCCAAAACTTGATTCCGAGATCTCTGTGAAGGAGGGGTCTTTTGAACCGGCGGATATCATTAAAATCCGTTTCATATACATGCAATATATCTGGGCGTACGTATATGTGTATTTCGCTTTAAGTCATCGTATTGAGATGCGGTTTGCGGCAGTTTTTAGAATATTTGTCGGAAAAACTGATGGCACAAACCGGAACATCGTAGCTCATGAAGTTTCGGAGCTACAGTCAATTAAGCACGAAATCGGTCTGTCGACGATAACTTCAGTAGGCTTTATTTGATTTCAATTTCCTTTGAGGTATATATGTGTCCTATACAGTTGATTGTACCTATAATTTTTGAGCACAATCGGACAAGCGGTTTGGGAGATATTGGTATTTTAGTGTTTTTACTTGCATGAAAATGAGTGTAAATACTGAGTTCTCTCTTGCTCACGTATTGACACCACAACATTTCAAGGAAGTCATGTGTGGTATTTCCACTCCAGTACTTAATCTGCTAATAATAAAACAGTTTGTTGAACGTTTATGTCGGAAGTAGTTAAGAGTTAAAACTACAAGCAAGTACACGTAATATTTGGCCGTTGCAGAGTACTTGCAGATGATTGTGGTATAAATCTCTGAACGGTTAGCGGTAGATGCATCACTGTGTAATGACGGTAGACCTCCCAACGTGTGAAGCGCCGTGTATGTCTTCCCCTCTACGTCAATTAGTACGGTACCGTCAAAAGCTTCCGTCCAACCCTTCTTGGTCGTGTTGAGCCAAGCTCGTAAAAGTTTAGACCCCTTGATCCTCGAATACACCTAAAAAAAATGTTTAGTGCTATCGTAAAACTTGTGTGCGCGCATGAATTAACGTAAAAAGGGTGTAGGTGCGAAAATGGAGTACCGAGTTATTTTAACACTTGTTTGTCCACGTATCTTACTTACAAGCGTTTAGAATGAAAATTGAACTAATTTTTTATGTTGTATATAAATATTAAATAAAACATATTAATGACTTGAAAAGTGTAATAAATAAATAAAAACCTGATGAAATTTTGAACGTGAAACGTTTCGACTCATGGTAGAGTCATCATCAGTCATTGTGTCTGTCGTCATTCATATCTTTATCAATGACTGAAGATGACTCTACCATGAGTAGAAACGTTTCATCGCTTCCTTATTTCATTACGATGAAACGTTTCGACTCATGGTAGTGTCATCATCAGTCATTGTGTCTGTCGTCATTCATATCTTTGTCAATGACTGAAGATGACTCTACCATGAGTAGAAACGTTTCATCGCTTCCTTATTTCATTACGATGAAACGTTTCGACTCATGGTAGTGTCATCATCAGTCATTGTGTCTGTCGTCATTCATATCTTTGTCAATGACTGAAGATGACTCTACCATGAGTAGAAACGTTGCATCGCTTCCTTATTTCATTACGATGAAACGTTTCGACTCATGGTAGAGTCATCTTCAGTCATTGACAAAGTTTATGAATGACAACAGACACAATGACAGAAGATGACTCTACCATGAGTCGAAACGTTTCATCGTAATGAAATAAGGTTTTTATTTATTTATTAAACCTTTCAAGTCATCAATACGTTTTATACAATGAAAAAATAGGGTGTAAATCTCAATATAAATATTATTTAAGATATTCTTAGTTATAAAATATCTTCTATAAATTTAAATTACTTCTTTAATTTGTTTCACCCTTAATAAGAACAATAAAATTCCTGTAATATCGTGTCAAATAAATATCGTGTTCTCATGGCAGTGGAGAATAATTATAATAAACTGTTACGATGGTTATGCAGTAGTTATTCTAACTGTTTTCGATATTATTGAGTATTTCGTGTTGTTTCCTTCACTCTAACTCTAACAAGGTGTATTATCTAGGTTTGAAAACATTATTATTTGAAGTATTCAAGGAAAAGAAATACAGAGTTTGGATCGTACTAGCGAGTTGGATGGCAAATCTTGGCGAGGATTGATGCAGGTTATTCCGGGTGTCGGATATCTGTCTGTACTTTACGCCCCCTCAACCTTAAGTTAGCATGACTCTCAGTTAAATCTTCTCCTGACTTGATACCAGTCTAACGACTGCTTATAACTTTTTTCAAACTTACCTTTTTCATTCGTTTATCCAAATGAAGTGAAGATGCTTTCGTGAAATGCGGGAAAAATATGTTTCTATAAAATCAAAGCACTATATACTTTGTGTTCCCATTCGTTCTTTTAGAATTTTTGACGTACGGGGTTTTTTCCGTTCTTTACGAGTAATTTGTTGAATTTTTCTTCTATCTCTATATAGTAAGACGGTGTTAGTGAGATATAGATAGGGGCGGAGATGGGCGGCACGTAGCACTGTTTATTTTATCTATATTTGATGGTCTAGGGTAATTACGGCGGTCGAGTGGCAGGTAACAATGCCACCGACTCGTCATATTACGGGGGCCTCTGGGAGGATGCATTTCCATAATTACAGGTCTCCCTACCTTCTCTCCTCGTCCACCTACGAACAATTGAAAACGTCCATTTTTTCCTTCGCTCGACAGAAAAAAACCAGAGGTTAGAAGCCAACTCTCATGTAAATTCCTCGATGAATTATGTAGGCGAGCTTTCGTTAACCGAATTATTCACCCCACAATAAAATGTAATAACGCTTTGGCCTAATATCCTACGGTTTTTCTTTTTCGATCTAATAGGCACGGTTATATCTGTATTCAGCTCGTGTGTTCGCGGCGCTACACCTTAACTATAATTGGAATCGAAGGCGGATTTGAATAATGTTTGAAAAAAGGATATAACCACCTCGGACGTACTTACCTTACCGATGGAAGAATTACAAATGCATTCTCGTTTATTGGTCGAGGATAATAAAATTAATTTATTGTACCCCGTGACCATTGTGCCCGCTCGCTATTTTATATTTATTTCAGAATGTCTACAACTCGAGTCATCTTGTATATGATTGAATAATATCACGGCATAATGTTTCAATATTATTGTCTCGCCTTTTCTATATACCGGCTTACAATATAATAAAAAAATAATCTTCTCTCAATAATCGTATTAGCATTTATCGCCCTATTCTACGTGTGAATTGATTTAAGAAATCATTAAACCACATGATACATATACAAATTGTGTATTAATTGTTTAAAATTATCCTATTATACCTACTCTTTTTATTCAATAATAAGATTTAATTTCACAGGTGAAATTTAAATTTGTATAGTTATCTAGTTCGTTTCTCTGTGTTATTGATGCTAAATAGTTTATTCAGCTATTTCCTTTTTACTTCCTCAGTAACGTTGTTTATATGAAGAGAAAGTATTGCGATGGTGCAAAAATTCTATTTTGGGATTTTGATGTACGAATATTTAATAGTTTTAAGGTCCCTTGAGTATAAAAAAAATCGGAGTTTCGTCAGAAGTCTCTATCTATATATATAAAATCCAAATACCACTCACTGACTGAATGACACATCACGATATCTCTGAAACCACTGGACCTACGACCATGAAATTTTGTAGGTGTGTTCCTCTTACCTCCTAGGTGCTCGCTAAGAAATATTTTAAACATCCGCCATCTTGATTCAAGATGGCGGCCATTTATATACAAAATTCGACAAGACGATATCTCCGTAACCAATTGTACTAGAACCTTGAAATTTAGAAGTTAGCTTCCTTATATGAAATTAGTAACTTTAGATAAATGGTTAACCAATCGGGCATTTTTATTTAAGATGGCGGCGATACATATATAAAAGTCAACATATGTGTGCATGTTCTTTATACAAATCTTAATTTTAGTCCGATCTCGATGAAAATTTGCACACTTGATCTTCAAAGCAAGGGGAAAATCACTGTCAACATGAATATTCAAAATTTTAATTTTGGTACACAGGGGTACGGGGTACAATTGTCAAAGTAATGAATACCCTTCATGATGTATATCGTTGAAAAGCTCTTTAAGAGGACGGGAATTAATGTTATGTACAGTTTTATCATATTTTCACTTAGGAGGGGGGGGGGGGTAAATTTAGGATATTTGCAAATTATCTTATCAAAGAGGAGGCAGATATAAGTAGGAGGGATAGAATCTAGATATTCTCGCATTGTAAAATCATTTGTATGCTTTCCTGGTAGTTTATAAACTTATCAAATTTAAAAACACTCCGTAGCGAAGCACGGGTATCCAGTTAGTAGTCTGTATAGAAGCGTAGAGCCTAAACTACTGAGCCGATTTTGATAAAATTTCACATACAGGTTTAAAAATACCTCGGGGTAAAATTGTTAAATTAATTTTAGCTCCGAATTCGGAGGTGCTACTCCTCAAAAATTCTGAAAGAACGTTCTAAATGAAAATATTTCTTGAAAACGGTTCCGACGATTTTTAACTGTTAATTTATTTATACATATTTTAAGAGTCCTCAACGGCTTTAATCACACCACAAGTGAGGCACTCTTTTTGAGACATAATTGAAAAAGTTCAACATATGAGTATGTATGTCAAAGTCATTTTCCAGGGAAAAATCTAGTTCATGAGATATTGATGAAAATAAATCTAATGTGTAGGTATGGGGGCCCCTTCGGAGGTTGTCTTAATGAGCAATATAAATTGTCTTTTCACGTAATTTGTTTATTTTAAATAACAAAGTAGCTTTGAGCCTTCATAAGGCCATCATCAGTGCGGAATGTGAATCATGTGGTCACCAAACCACCTGTTTGAACCCTTTATAAATTTGTTTAAAAATAATTCAATATCTTTAAGAGAAAGTTTTATTCGATTAATTAGACTGATTTTTCATTTTTTGCAATGTTGTTTATAATTATGTTGTGGTGTATCTATGGTTTTTACTAAAGCTAACAATCTTTTGACATCTGTTCTAGTAGTCTTAATGCTTCATTTGTTGATCTAATTCGAATCAAATTTTCACTTTTGACCGCTCTCGCACTTGGTGTAATGAATTTCATTCACAAAAAACATGTTCTTTTGTACACCATTAGGTTTGATGTCTGAATTTAAATTAAGTTGGATTGTTTTGTTTTTTTTCTTGTTGTAATCTCCATCTCTTTCTCTCCATCTTCTGTTTGAAGCATGAGTCTGTTGAGTCGTCTGTCTCTGTTTCTGTTTCGCTTGCTTCAGTTACAGATCCGAAGTCTTGAAGCAAACACTGCTCCTGTCCCGAACTCTCAAGTCAATACTACTCACTCATTAATGAAGGCCATTATTTTTAGGGTATAGCTATAGATTTAAAAGCTTTATGTTAATTATTTCTGCTCGTTTGCTTTGACCGAAGAAACTAAGGAGATAAGAAAACGATGGTTTGGATAAAGCAACTTCAAGTCTTGCTTCTTGGCCATTCTTGCTCTCTACCGTCTTGTTTCCTCAGCTATTACATCTTCTGCTCAGCTTCTGTCCCTTTCTCTTCTTTGCACTTGTAATTCTTTCATCGATGATATTCTTTTGCTTCATTATTTCTTTTTATCATCGCCTATCACAATCTTGTACAAGCATAATTGGCTTTGAATTGAGCCAAAAACTTTTTTTTTTGGAGTAAAATTAAAATTTTCGATCACGTTCCATTTTAGGGATGAAGATGTCACAGCTCCTCCAAGCCGAATTCTTTAAGCTGTTTTTATCTCCTTGGTCTCTTCTTTACGTGTCTTTATTTCCATCAGGTTGTTATCAGTTTGTGTTCTACTGTATTTAAGAGTAAATTATCTCTTATTTTTTTTTTTTTTATTTCAAACTTTCATTAATTCTTTGAATTAAAAAGTTTAGATAAGATAGTTTAGGTTTTTAAGGTTTAAATTATTAAATTTTTTTAGCAGAAATGAAAGAAAAAACAACTTTTTGCTGTAGCAAAATCCATCTTAAACAAACATAAGACACCAATATTACATTATCGTGTAAGAAAGATATTTTTTACTTTTTCGTGTTTATTTACCAACTTATTTGTTATTGCTTTCCAGGTTTACTGAAGATAACTAAAGCTACGCGATCGTTCTGAAGAACGATTGAAGTCTCCTATTTCAAAAATTAAAGGACAGAAATCCGTTTCAGACATCAGGGAACATTTGATTTCATGTCTCTCTGTCTGTTTGTCAGTCTGTCGCTCAATTTTGCGAACCAACATATCTTAAACACTACTCATCTGCTTTCACTGAAATTTGGATGGTAGGTTATAATTAGCCCATTTTCGGTCCCATATTTCAACCTTCTGCGCTCATTTGTTTTTCTTACACATACACACAAATATACATTTATTTACATACCTATAGCTTCATAAGCACTTATCTTATTTGCGTATAAAACTGTTAAAGTTTATCGAAAGTATCGCTCCTTAACTTTTGCTAAATTAATATACTTTAATTCTAGTAAAAAAAAAAATCAAAACAATTTTTTCAGATTAAAAAACTAAAAAAAGAACGGAAACAAACCTAGTAGACATTAACAGTCTGTAAATCATAAAATCAATAAACGTGATAGAATGCGAGGAAGCTATGTGCCACACCAATTGGCAGTCTATTTTATTATTAATCTTAAGATAATCAAATCTAAAATCTCTCAACAGACAAAATGTTTTATTACATTTTACTCTCCCACTTCTTCACATCCTGTGCCATCCTTTTTTTTTTACCATTGATATAATTTACTATTTTCTTTTCATATCCTTTTTATGCCATTTTCAAAGCATTGTAAGTCCTAATGTCGTTTTAATGATCCACCCAACAAGCATAATATTTTCCTTGTTATTCTTTTGTGTTATTACCTGTAGGAAGACAAGAGTTAATCGTGTTTCTTTTATTTTTTTTAGTACAATGCTTTTTAGATCTTTTTTTGCTTGCTATAATTACTAATGAGTTTGTTTTTTTTTGTTTTTTTGCATATAGTCATACAATTTTAATTATCTTTTCCCTATTATTTATATTCTTTTGTTCATAATTTTTTTTTTATTCTTTTCTTTATTTTATAAACAAATAACTTTTCGAACGCTATGCGATT
>KZ651408.1:619471-647407 GCA_001010745.2 Gerris buenoi
ATTGTCTGCTACCTCGGAAAAAATAGCATATGCTACACGACTGTGAAGTGTTTTTTCTTTACCTTGGCAATATTTCCTGTCTCGCTTCGCTCGACAGTAAATGTAATTGCCGCAGTAAAGAAAAAACTCACTTCACAGCCTAGTAACATAATATACTATTTATGTCTTAGAAATCCGTCTGGCTTCAGAAAACATTCGTGGTCTTGAATTTTTCTATCGATCTGCCGTCAATATCTTAAAAACTATTGTCCGATTTTGAAGTAATTCAATTGGTCACAATTAGTTAGTCCCATATTTATTTCAATGCCCATTCCTTTCTCTTCCATATGCGCAAAACATCTTTTTTTATCGCATTTTTATTCTTAAAACAAATAATAATAATCCGCACATAATAATTTGGACATAATAATCCGCACTCGTCGTTATAAAATGATCCATAAGCGTCGTTATTACTCATGTCATTTTATGTATTAACAATATGCTCGGAAGTAAAAGTATATGAATAATTTAAACTTTTATAACCTGTGTCATTAAATCATAAAGTCATTTATTTTCTATTTTTTTTAATTTTTTTTTTTTAAATAAACTTTCGTTCACTTATAATTAGGTTTGTATTAATTAAGTGATAAAATAATTGTTTTTAATAAAAAAAAAAAATCTATTTAACATAATTCAAATCACAATTATAAAAGTTCATAAAAAAGTTTGAAATATTCATATTTTCTGTTTTATACGTTTCGGATGGTTGATATCCAGTAATTGGCTTATTTTCTATTCACCAATTTTCGTTTTTTTTTGTTTTTTGGAGAATAAAAAAAAAAATCTTAATCATGGATAATTGAGTTTGATTGTGGTTTAATTTTTAATTTTTTTCTGTTCTTGTTGTTTTTTGTCTGTTTCCTTATTTCTTTGATTATCGGTGAAATTACTCTTAGTCTTATTTTCTAATCTTTTAGATCAGTCGTGATTAATTAAAGACTTTTAAATTAGAAATTAAAATAAATTGTATTTTTTTAATTAATATTTATCATTCTTTTGATCTATAAAGACTTAATAATTATCCAGTTCAATTGTATATGTGTTAATAAAGTATATAAGTTTTTTTTTTAGATAATTGAAATTAACGACCTTTTAGATAAGAATTTTTTCAAATAATAATCATGTGTTCTGATTATATTTTGAATAATTATACTTTGTCTAAATTATGATTTGTTAAATGCTTTTTGGAATTATTGAAATTTTAAAGTAGTTCTATCCCACAATTTTTTATTAAAAAAAATTCATGGTCTGGTGGTGGTGATAACCACTAGTGGTTCAAACTCGGTTTTGTACTTAACCGATTTTTATGAAATTTTATTTTTTTATCAAAAGTATCACTATGATGATTTCTTTTTTTAAAAAAAGGGGGAAGATGATTAAATGGCATTTCTTAAGGTTGTTACTCCTCTTATAAAAAAAGAAGGGAGTAACAGTCTAAAGAAGGTGTACAGAATGTTCTTTATATTGCTACTCCCTTTATAAAAACAGAAGTGTGATATTCCTTTGTCCCAAAGTACATCTGACTAAACATCCCTTTGTCTTAATAGATTCAGTGTAAGTTATTTATATTTGATAAAACATAGGGGAGTAACAATCTAAAGAAGTAACGATTAAATAAATCAGACAATAATAGTTTATAAAAGCAGAACATTATTTTTGTACAAGCACATTTTTTTTAGTGTTAGTAAATATTTTTGTAGAGAAAGAAGAATCAAAGGACTGCATTATTACAACATTACTTCTTTAATCTTATTCTATGTGCACTATACATGAAAATAATGGTTCTTCTTTAGATTGTTACTCCCCTATGTGTTTCTAGAATATAAATTACTTAAACAGAATAACAATTAAGTCAAAGTGATGTTTAGTCCAAATTAAGAGTAAATTATTTTTGAGATACTGGTAAGTCTTTTTAAAGAGTTTTAAACATTTTTAAAAGACTAAAAGGAGATGGGAAGATTGTTTAGTTAGTTATATTTTTAATACGGGAGCAAGTGAGTTGAAAAAGTTTGTTGGGGTGTAATTGAAGGTCCTCTCATTTACATGGGACCTCAAGTCAACCTCCTGCAATATTAGCGTTCAGTTATCCATCCAAAGGCAAACGCTCTGGGAATCACTAATAGGTTAGTTTTTAATATGAATCTACACCCACTGTGAAATGCACAAGAATTAAGCGCCAACATACATCTTTTCTTTTTTTTAAAAAAAAAACATAATAAAATAACCAATTTATGTGTAGAAAATTCTTTGAGAACAAATTTGTTTTTGTTTTTTTACTTTGAATCTTTAGTCGCTTTTTAAAATATTTTATACATATTTTGTTTTTTTTGTACAAGAAATGCACGTGAATATTGAATTTAAAGTTTAGAGGAAAATCTTGAATTATGGTTTTGTACTTTTTTTCTCTAAAATATGTATAATATAATTGTACGTCCCTTAAATATCTTGGGAATTTGCCAAGACTTATTTTGGTTTGATTAACAATTATTGTTTTGCTCAGTTAATCTGGCTCGCCCTTATTTTATCATACATTTGAATGTGCTGTTACTGATTCGATCTTGTTTTTTTAAAAAAAAATAATCTGTGTTTAAAAAAAAAATATTCTCGACTTTCTTCACATGAAATCCAAAATAGTTATTTTATCTATTAAATAAGGTTCGGGGTCATTACTGATTTTTGGAAATTATATGAGATAGCAAGATAACAACACTGATATAATGTACCATCTCTAAACTCACGGTCAATTATTAAATAATTTTATAGAAGGTAAAAAAGAATAACCTGCTAATTAGTGTGTCACATAGCTTTCTCGAGTGCTATACTTTAATGATTTTATGGTTTTACAACATATTATTATCAATTTTATAAATTTTTCTATAAAAATTGTTTTGATTTTGTACATGATTCAATTTGTACAAGTGTCAATTTAGCAAAAGTTAAAGAGCGCATACGGATAAAATAAATCTGGGGTTATCTGCGGGCTATACTTCTACAAACTATCCAAATTTCTTAAGAAATCAGATGAGTACGGTTGAAGATACCGGGATAGGTGTAAATAAATGTATGTTTGTGCGCATGTGGAAGAGAAACAAATAACCGCAGAAAGTTGTAACTTATATGGGACCAAAAATGGACTAATTATGACGTACCATCCAAAATTCATTAAAATCGGACGAGTAGATTTAAAGATATGCTGGTTTGCAAAAAAAAAAAAAAAGCTAACAGATTATTACAGAACCGAAAATGTTCCCTGTGTGAAACGTATTTCTGTCTTTTTGAACGCATCTTGGAAATTTGAAATCGAAGATATAATATACATATTTTCATTCAGAACGCGGTCACATAGCTTCGGTTACTTTTCAGTAAGCTCGGAAGCAAATAAAATATAACAATATGTCAACTCCAACGTTATCAGTGACTAGTATAGTTCACTTAAAAACCGCCAGGATTGATCACTTCGTTCTAAGCTTCAAACAAAATCATTCTTAAAGATAAAATAAAAAGGAAAATTAATCTGTCAAATTGTCACATATAACTTTATCAATTTAAAATATAAGTTCAGCTTAAAACCACTAGGTTTCAATAAATCTTTCTGTTTCGTTGTTTTATCTTCGTCTGTATATTGAAAGTTCCTTTTTTTGTCTTGGTTGGCTTTTATATTTGCAGATATAATTGAAAACTTAATTTTTATGTTAACTTTATTGGGAGATTTCACTAACAAATATTTTTCCAAATTATATAAATATTGATCATAGTAGGTCTAACAATAGTTTTTCTATTAATTCTAGGTTAATAAGAAGATGATTATTTAATTGAAATTGCGTTGTTTCTTTTAACTTGTTGAGTTATTTAACTTGCGTTTGATTAACTTGTTACGTCATTTAACTTGCGTTTTGATAACTTGTTGCGCTGTTTAACTTGCATTTGATTAACTTGTTGCTTTATGTAACTTGCCTTTAGTTAAGTTGTTGCGTTATTTAACTATCGTTTAGTTACCTTGTTGCGTTATTTAACTTGCGTTTGATTAACTTGTTGCGTTATTTCTGTTACATTTATTATTCTGTTGATAAATTTACCTTATCAATAAAAATAAGTTTGCGTCTGAATACTTCAAAATTTGTTTTTAATTAAGGTTTCCTTATTAATCAAAAGACAATTAATTAAAAAAAAAAAAAAAAAAAAAAAAATCTAATACATAGTTATAATAATAACTTATTCGGTTCTGTAAGCAACAAACGAATTAGGTTTTTTGTGATAAAGAGAAATAATAGAAGATTATTTTATTATAAGGAATATTAACACTTTACTTGGATTATTTGATTAAAAATGAAAAAAACATAAAGTTTAAAAACACCTTGTTATAATATAATGAGTTGGGTTGTGATGGATATTATTAAGGTGTGAATAAAATAACTGTTTAATTCGTGATTTGGAATTATTAGGTATGTTTAGGAATTATTATTAGGTAGGTTTTTGGATTATTAGGTATGTTAACACAACACTGAAGATGATATTGTATGTCGAAATACGTTTGTGAATTTTAATATTATAAAATTTAAGTTATAATATTTTTGTGTTATTTTCTATTAACATAATATGTATAGTCATAATTATAAAATAGCACTACATAATCTCAGTCAAAACAATCAATCATTTAACTAGAACATAAATATAAATAAATATAATCTATAAATCATTTAACAATATATTATTCTGTTTTAAAATAAATTATAATCTATATTGAAATATATTAATTAAATTGTGTGTTATTTTCCAGGTTTCTGCAACGGACCCCGACTGTGGAGTGAACGCAATGGTTAACTACACACTTGGCGATGTTGCTGGCAGATTATCCGAGTTCCAGGTTCGATCCCTGTCCGGAGAAGTTTGTATTTCAAGTCAACTAGACTACGAAGCCACTCATGTTTACGAGTTCCCCGTCATAGCTACTGACAGAGGTATAGTTGTTACAGAAAAAAATATTAATAATTTATAACTTTCGTATCTTTGTATTAAGAGACACGCACTGCACTTCAAGAATCGTTTTCTTCTATAAGTTATCGCTGTTAATAATTTTTTAGCATCCTTTTGCTACCCTTTTATTTATTTATTTCTTTATTCTTTTCTTTTTTTATTTATGTCTCTCTTCTTGTCTTTTATTTTTTTCCATCAGTATAAAATTATTACCTTGACGTAATCACTGCTCCCTCCATTTCCATTTTTATGGCAAATTAGTTGGTTTTTTCGTATCGAGCTCACCCTTAATTGCTTTGACTTACGATTCTATATCATTCTTTAACTAACCAATTCTTAAAGTATACGATCTTTTATTTTTTTCTACATAGCACGAATCCTGACATTGTTACACTTCATTTTTTTTCCCCCTAATTCGATGATTTATAATAGCGTATCTCATGTGCTATTAAGAGAGAGAAAAATTACTAATGCTCCAATTTTTTTTTTTTCACAATTATCATTGTGATCTAGTACCCCATACCTCAAATATAATTAATATATATATATATANGGAGAGGACTTAATTTCAATCAAGTGTAGCTGATCTGAAGTTAATTTAAGTTGTAACTTGCTTATAAGAAACATAATTTTATTTTTTCTCTGCTTTTTATTTAATCCGGTTAATCTGCAATTACATGATTTTTTTTTTTTTATAATAAAAGTCACAATTTACTATGGTATTATAATAGTTAATGATAAGGAAAACATATAAAGGAGTCTATTCACACTGCAGTAAGTAATAATAATACTTTATTATTTAATTCTTCTTTTTTGCTGCATTAAGTCGCGCAACTGACTTGTGTAGCGTGAATTGTTCTCAGTTGCATTTTCCTCGATCGTGTTTACAACTGACGTCTGACGTTTTTCTTTTGGCAATACTGTGCTTAAACTAATGCTGATCAAATGCTCGCGGTTGTTTTGTGGTACTACTTCATAATAGATAGTAGTACAACAATATTGTCACCAAAAATTTATATTATTTATACACACAATTGAGGATTTGACATTATTTTTATCTTTACGAGCTTTGTTTGGCATTTCGCCGACAGGATTTGTGTATACACTCTAAATAGAAGCGCCAGATATATCGGACCTCGTAAACAAACTTTGACGTTTAAAAAAAGTATCGCACTAATTAATAATTACGTTCGATTATAACTTTTAAACTAATTAATAGAATTTCATCGTGTTTTTTTTTTATTTTTTATTTTTTTATATTTGTTCCTTATTTTTTACCCGTTCCAACAATCAAAAACGTATTTATACTTTCGGTACAATTAAGCATCAAAGTTTCAAAATTCAAAAATCGATAACTTCAAAATTGCAGCCAATATCAAAATTGCAGACAATATCAAAATTGCAGCCAATATCAAAATTAAATTTGATTTGTCATATTTGTCATACTGAGAGGTACATTCGTGCCAAATTTTCAACTCGATTGGACCACTTTTCTCTTTTTGTTAAATTTTTTGTTGACTGAGTAAACTTCGTTCAAGATGGCGGAACATTTTATTTTCCGAGCGGCACAACTAGAAGTTAGGACTTATTTTTCTGCCAAATTTCAACTCTCTAGGTTAAATACTCTAGGCTCTACGATGATAACACTAAACACTCATTGTTTTCAGACGTCATACTGAAAACAATTTAGGAGTTCTTAAAAACAACCAAAACGAATAATTCAGATAAAATCTCAAAAACAATTTTTTTTGAAAACAACACTTTTCCTACCATAAGTGAGAAAGAGTGTAAAAATATCTGCATTGATTTTTTTTTTAATTTATGTGGTAATATATAGCTGCTATTGGCTTTTCATTCATTTTAAATTATTGTCAATGAGTTTACGATTTATTTCCTCTTAATCTCTGTTCATTAATAAAACTTTGAATTAAAAAAAAAAAAAATTACATTGATTTTTGTTTGTATTTTATCTAGGATTATACATTTACTATTGGCATTTCATTCATTTAAATTATCTAGTAATANAAAAAAAAAAAAAAAAAAAAAAAAAAAAATTACATTGATTTTTGTTTGTATTTTATCTAGGATTATACATTTACTATTGGCATTTCATTCATTTAAATTATCTAGTAATATATCTACTATTGGCTTTTCATTAATTTTAAATTAGAATCAATGAGTTTACGACTTATTTCCTTTTAATTTTTCTGTTCGCATTAATAACTCAACTTTTATAATAAAATAAAAATTGTAAAGAAAGAATAAAAAAAAAAAAAAACAGATAATTTTTCTTTTAAAAAATGAAATCGATCTTTTCCTTTCTCCTTTGTGAATGAAGGTAACAAAGATTATATTTTTTGGCCTTTTAATTTCTCATCTTTCTTCTTCTCACGATGTTATGCCATTAAAAATAGTCGAGGATCCAAAAAAAAAAAAAATAAAATAAAAAATCGGATGGTTATATTTATATAG
The DNA here is from genome assembly GCA_001010745.2 of Gerris buenoi. Lineage (NCBI taxonomy): Eukaryota > Metazoa > Arthropoda > Insecta > Hemiptera > Gerridae > Gerris > Gerris buenoi. The sequence goes on from KZ651408.1 coordinate 626,957, forward strand.
GAGTGCTGCTAGTGGCTTTTTTTTATTTTTCAAAAAAAAATTGTAATAAGGTCGGTGAGGAAGAAATGGGCAGGCTAATGACTAGGTAGAAGTAGTCTAGTAGCCCTACTCGATCCAATCTTACCAACATAAGAACTTAAATTAATATTGCCTCTCTCTCAACCAAGTCTATTTCAAGACTCATGAATATTGTTTAGAAGCGACAGTGTTCTATTTTTCTTATACACAAGTTAAACAATACCTGAAAATTATTTATGAGATACGGAAAAGAAGTTTTGTTTTTATGCAAGAGGATAAAATGAAGTTAGAATTGTATATTTTAATTTTTGACTGTATTTTTAATTATAATAGAATTAAGGTTAAGGATAGTTCTAAATTAATATAAGGAATTAAGACACTTCTTAATTCGTTCTTTATGGGCAAATTATTAGGTTATAAGACACTTTTAAAATTTCTTCGTAATAAGTGATTTAGGAATATTTTACTCTCCTCAATTTGATCTTAGAGAGAAAAAGATTTTAAAGGTTAAGGACAAATCTCAATTCTTCTTTATTATTATATTGAGGATGCATAAAACACTTTTCAATTTATTCTTAATAGTTAAAAGAAAAGAAAATAGGATTAATACTCTCCTCAATTCGCTCTTACAGAGAAAAAGATTTGAGATCAATTCTCTATTCCTTTTTAATAATTAGAATAGCAATTTAACTCTCCTCAATTAAATCTAGAATCTAGAACAGAAAAAAATTTGAAGGATTTAGAATACTCCTCAATTTATCCTCCATTACAACATTAGGAGTATTACTCTCCTCAATTAGATCTTGAAGAGAAAAAGATTTGAAGGATTAAGGACACTTCTCTATTTCATCTTAATAGCAAGAATAAAATTATTACTCTCCTCGATTCAATCTCTGAGAAAAAAATATTTGAAGGATTAAGGACACTCCTCAATTTCTTCTTAATAATTAAAGGATTATTAATCTCCTCAATTCGATTTTAAAGATACTAAGATTCGAAGGATTTGGAACACTTATCTATTTTTGTTCTTAAAGGTGACATTAAGATAGTGATTTAGAATACCTACTTATCAGTACCTACTTAAAAGTGGAGATAGTTAAAGTTTAAGGGCAATTTAGATATTTTTTTCCAAGATATTAACTGAAATTATTTGACTTGAAAGTCCACTGAATATCAAGAAATTAAATTAACTTCGTTAGCGAATCAGATTTATTATCAAAGTTCAGAATCAATTGATCTGTTATCAAAACAAGACAAAATTAACTCTTATATATGGCAGTTTATTTTTTACCGCAATTCTACAAAATCTACACTTAAGTTTCTGACAAAATGGCTGTACACTGGTTTGAGATTCACTGTTTTCCGTTTTCATTTCTCCAATAATGATTATAAGATAATAAAAATACAATGTGATACTTAGTTTTTATAATGTGTTTTCTATTTTATTATGATATAAATGCCTATTTTATTTCTTTTTTTTTGTAAAGTCGACTTCATTTAGGCCAAGAACATTTCTCCGCAAATAATTGGAGATTATCTTGCTCTCTTAAATTTAATTCTTTTGAAGTTTTATATCAATAATATAAATGTCTCCGGAAATTTGTCTTTAAATAAATTATTCATTTATAAGCCTTAATTGTGTGTAAATTATACACAATTTAAAAAAAAATGTTTCATTTTAAANCTTTTTATGGCCACTTCTTCTTCTTCTCCCACACAATTTTTGCACCATGTGTAGTTTTTTTTATTTATACTTTTTTTTAAAAAAAAAAGTTTTTATTTGAGCTTCAAACTCATCAAACCCAGTTTTTATTGCACCTCGAACTGTAGACTTTATTTTTAAACCATTGCCCTCTTGAAAGCTTGAAGTTTTTTTGTTTTTTTTCCCTTCCATTTTTTTTCATCTGTTAAAATGACCTCATCATTTTCTACTTTATCTTTTATCGTTAGACAATTTTAATGCTTTGTGTTCTTTCTTTCTTTTTTTTTTATTTTTATTCTTTTTACTCTTGTTTTTTACCTTCTAATCTATATTTTTTTTAAAAAATTCTTAATTGTTTGAAAAAGAAGATTGCTTTTGATTTAGTGTACTTTCAAAAGCTGAATTTATCAATAAATCATTAGATAAATTAATGTTAAGCCGGTCATAAACATTGCTCTATACCTTACAGGTAAGCCTGTACAGGTATCCCAAAAAGGTGAACTGGAGCGACATAACAGTCATAATTTGATAGCATGCAAGCTCCGGTTTACCTGTGCAGGTTACCTGTAGAGATAAACCAGAGCGTTACAACTGTGCAGTTAAGTCATAATTTGATAGCATGCAAGCTCCGGTTTACCTGTGCAGGTTACCTGTAGAGATAAACCAGAGCGTTACAACTGTGCAGTTATATATCAATAATATAAATGTCTCCGGAAATTTGTCTTTAAATAAATTATTCATTTATAAGCCTTAATTGTGTGTAAATTATACACAATTTAAAAAAAAAATGTTTCATTTTAAAAAATTTGAATGTTTCAATAATGTTTTTACTATCCGTGAGATTTTTTTTATTTTTTATTTGATTTATTTTTTTGCGTTGCTAAAGTTTCTTTAAGTTGTTCATAACAGTCACTGTTCTGTATTTCTTTTTAAAGTTTTAAGCCACTTTTATTTTTTATGACTTTTTATGGCCACTTCTTCTTCTTCTCCCACACAATTTTTGCACCATGTGTAGTTTTTTTTATTTTTTTTATTTATACTTTTTTTTTAAAAAAAAGTTTTTATTTGAGCTTCAAACTCATCAAACCCAGTTTTTATTGCACCTCGAACTATAGACTTTATTTTTAAACCATTGCCCTCTTGAAAGCTTGAAGTTTTTTTTTTTTTTTTTTCCACTTTTTTTCATCTGTTAAAATGACCTCATCATTTTCTACTTTATCTTTTATCGTTAGACAATTTTAATGCTTTGTGTTCTTTCTTTCTTTTTTTTTTATTTTTATTCTTTTTACTCTTGTTTTTTACCTTCTAATCTATATTTTTTTTTAAAAATTCTTAATTGTTTGAAAAAGAAGATTGCTTTTGATTTAGTGTACTTTCAAAAGCTGAATTTATCAATAAATCATTAGATAAATTAATGTTAAGCCGGTCATAAACATTGCTCTATACCTTACAGGTAAGCCTGTACAGGTATCCCAAAAAGGTGAACTGGAGCGACATAACAGTCATAATTTGATAGCATGCAAGCTCCGGTTTACCTGTGCAGGTTACCTGTAGAGATAAACCAGAGCGTTACAACTGTGCAGTTATAACATAATTTGATAGCATGCAAGCTCCGGTTTACCTGTGCAGTTAACATGAACAGATAAACCAGAGCGTTACAACTGTGCAGTTATGTCATAATTTGATACCATAATCTTCAAAGTGAAGTCATACCTATTTCTAACTTCATTATGTTAAGACTGTTAAGATTTGTAAGGTTAGTACAGTAAAGTCTATAACCTATAGTAGGTATATACCCTAATAATGTAAATACATTTGTACAAAACTAGTTAATTATAATATAATTAATTATATTGTTTTTATTAATCCGTACTTCACTAATTTCATTGTAATTTAGCTAAAATAAATGTAGGTAAACTTATTTAGGCATATGACCTCCATAGACGCTCCTATATCTAACTTATTTATGAAAAGTTTAACCCATATTATATAAATATCGTAAATGTGAAAATATATAATAACATCATAACTGACCTATGAAAGGCTGCGAACTGGTTCAAATTAACTGTATAACTGTCTATTTGTTAAATAAAAACTGACAATAAAAAATGGAGTTCATTGCTTCATAGTTATCCTAACAAACGTTGTGAAGTTTGTTAAAATTATTTTCTTGAGGCTAACTCTTCCCCTTTAGCTTGTTGATGTATCTTCAGCCTTAGGGGCCAAATGAGGATCGTGCAGTACTAAATTGTTACAATAACGCTTTAGTTTCTTATTGCTTCGAGTTAACACTACAATGGCCACTTAACTGAGCAAACTTTAGTTAGCGGTGCAAAAGAAATCATGTTCGTCTAAATGTAGGTTTCCACAAGGTAACCTAGATGTATTAACGATCTAGGTTTTCCGGTCAGTGCCGCTTCATGAAAGATGTGATCTCTGACGTTTCTCGATCGCTACAAATAAGGATGTTATAGCAGAACATCCGGCATGTGGAAGCATCATTATAATAATTTAGATGAAACTCAATGGAAGCATCATTATAGGAATTAAGATGAAACTCAATGGAAGCATCATTATAGGAATTTAGATGAAACTCAATGGAAGCATCATTATAGGACAGACAAAACTCAGATCATTGAGTTTCAGGTGAAACTCAAACTGAACTCATTTATTCAACATGTCACATCCACCATGTGACTGGATATGACATCCACCAATCAGGTGGATTGTGCAAAAATTTTCTTTCGATAGTTGTTTCTATCCGCTTATGAGTTATGAGTGCTATTAGTTTTTGGATTATGATCCCAAATCATATTTAATTCCCCCCTTATGTTTCTTTATTAACTAAATCTATTAATTGATTCCTTTAAAAAAAAATTATAATGTATATTTATTTTTCTTTTTTCAGGAGGTCTTAGTACTACAGCAATGGTCAAAATCCAACTTGTCGACGTCAACGACAATCTTCCTGTCTTCTATCCAGCTGTGTACAACATTTCTCTGAGAGAAGGCGAACCAGGTCCTGTGGCTCAAGTTGCTGCGACTGACAAAGATTCTGGTAGATTCGGCTTGTTGACTTACCGTCTTGTCAGTGGTAACGACGCCGGTATTTTCAAAGTGGATAAGAACACAGGTGAGCTTTGGGTAGCCAGACCTGAAGCGATTCAAAGAGGCAGAACGTACCGCGTCAATGTTTCCGCTACTGATGGAGGTGGTCTTCGAGCTGAACGAGATGCTGAAGTAACGTTGAGTCTGCTGGATCCATCGGCGCGACCACCCACCTTCCCTAAATCAAGATATTCATTCTCGATCAAGGAAGACGCATCTTTGGACACAGTGGTCGGCACAGTCTCTGCCACAATATCAGGTAATTTTCTCCCATATTTATCGCCATTAGTATTAATCAGTTTCGTGAATGTCAGTTTTTCTTGAATCATCCCAGTTTTTCTTGAATCATCCCTGTTTTTCTTGAATCATCCCAGTTTTTTCTTGAATCATCCCAGTTTTTTCTTGAATCATCTAGGTTCCACTTATTGTTTGCTTGAGTTTTATTTTTAAAACTTGTCCAATCATTTTGCTTTTTATTAGAATAAATTTGCAAAAACTAAATATGGCAATTATTAATTTCTTCATATGAATGGTACTGGTATTGAGCTGAAAATCTTATAAAAAGTACCACCAGACTGATGATATAAAGGTTTCCTTTTTATAAATGGTAATTTTCAAATTATTAAATAAAATCCACATAAATCAATAAAAATTAATTTTTTATTCAGTTAAACTCTTTATAATTGTTTCTTTATTATAAAAAAAAGTTTAATTGTTATTTTTTAATAGCACTTTCTCTGTTAAATTAATTTAAATTGTCTATTTATTTCCTAGTTAGCGATTATAATTCTTTTTTAGTATTTCTCATAATCTCATTGTAAGTTAACAATTTACTACTTTCTCTGCAGAAGCTTGGATTATTAGAAATATTTTATGTCCATAGTGAGTACTGGTCTCAGTGGAAGGTCGTAATTCTTAGTTAATGTTCGTTCTTTCAAAAAAAGGAGATACTGTCTGTACAATTTATGCTTTTAAGGACTTTTTTTTAGTTGTATTTTCTTTTTATTTAAAGGGTTATAATAGTTAAAGTTATTCAAAATTGAAAGTTGTGGCAATATGTGTTGACAAACTGACAGTGATTGAGTTCAATGTAAAATAATTATTCATTTATATATGATATAGTTTTACGTATTGGCTGCATTAGTTATTAGTATTAGTAACTATTACCTTTACACTGGCGCCCAACGTGGGGCAGCTTAGGAAACTAGAAGGGGAGTGTGTGACACTATGATGTTGACAAGCTGTCAATGATTGAGTTTAATGTTAAATAATAATAATTTTATATGCTATATAGTTTTAACGTTTATATGCATATTGGTTATTAAGTTATTAGTAACTATTACCTTTACAAAGGTAAATAATAAATTGTTCAATATTGGCTCTTTGTAAGCTGTTGAAGATGTGTAGTTTAGAAGCAACTTGGCTTTAAGGGGATGATGCGCTTAGTTTAATAAACTTCTCTGAGATTTTATGGTTTTGCCAAGTAGCCAGGAGGGTTGTCGGGTGGGGCTTTAACCCTGGGCAGATCGTGATGAAGTCTCTCGGGATAGAGTCGTCCTCCCCTCACGAGGTTCTGTCGTGAACTTCCCCAGGTCGTGTCTCCGACGTCGACTACGACGCTTCCACGGAACCGTCTAAAATACCTACGAGCCATTATCGTACGATCCCGATCGCTGCGTACCTCTTCCTTCTTTTGTGAATAGTTTAATTACTTAAAAGCTTTTGTTTGTGTGTGTGCTATTGTTTATTATTTTGGCGAGAGACGCGCGCGCTCGCGCCGGGCTAATTAACCGTCGTGTGACAGTGCACCGCGCCTGAAGATAAGCATCTAGCCGAGAGTTGATTGCCCTCGGTCTGCCGGGAAGCTGTAGATGTAATACCATCTTCTCCTTATACTATATCTACCGGCCGTAGATACCCTTCCTAGATGAACATCTACCTCCCCTATCTTAAACATAGAAGAGAGGTAATGCTCGCAGTTGTATACAACACTCCTACTCTTGTAACGTACCTATACTCTGCAATCCTATCTCCTAGCTTTCTCGACAACGTACGACCTTACCTTAAAAATATATTTTTCTGCATTCCTTCTTAACCATCTTGATGGTGTCTCTCGTTCTCTCCGTACAATAATTATTTGTAGATTTCGTGCTTAGATTCCATGTTAATTTTTTTTTTCGAATAGAACGACAAAAGGCTAATTCTTTTCTGCCTACTGAAAGAGGTTCTTTTTAATATAATTTTTAAAGTGTCAGTTTTAACGAGATGCAGCCCATGTGACAGATGTATGATTTCGAACAAGATTTTCTGCATAAGATAGCGGACTTTACATACTTACTTGATACTGACATATTCCACGTACTATTGTTGGTATTTACCTGCTGAATTCTCTTATACTCTAGTTTCTCTAGTCTATTATAAACTAGAAAATAATAAACGAAAGAATCACGTTTCAAAAGTGGTAAAGAAATGTTTGAGCAGATACTTATAATTGTATTTACTGTATACCGCACATGATGGTAATTCTAAAGTTTCGTATTATACGTATATTTCTTCCATCGAAGTTGTTAGTATTCACCTTGCAGTCATGTGTCTTATTCTGACTAGTAAAATTATTACAAATAGTTATATTAAATAAAATGAACTATTTGAGCTTTTATTGTTTCTAATTGGCAAATTGCTTCTCTCAAATATATAACTAATAGATTTGTAGAGTTACTGAATTGAAACTAGTTGAAATCAAAGATGAAATATACAAACTAAATTTAAAATTATTCTGCCAATTAGTATGGCACATAGCTTCCTCGCGTCCTATGACGTATACTTAAATGATTTTATACTTTATATAACCCATTATTGTCAAATTTATTTAATATTCCATCCTTTTTTTTCAGACACTAACACGAGACTAAAAATGTTTTAAACCTCGTCCAGACTGCAGAACCGAACAGAAAAAACGAGCCGAGCATTGGTCTCTGCGCTTGCCCAGTCTAAAGTGCGCCTGCGCATGTCAGTCTGAGCTTGCGCAGCTACCAATGTTCAGCTCGTTTCCTCTGTTCGGATCGGTAGTCTGGACGAGGCTTTATGAGGTCTGAAATTGATTTTCTGTCTTGGAATTTTTAAAATCGGAGTCGCAAAACATTTTTCTGTTTTTCAGAAAAATCGCCTAGCTTCTGTTACCTTCGGGAAACTCGGAAGCAAAGAACTTATTTATACGAACTTTATTTTTCTTTTTATCAAGTCTTTTTTATTCTGAATTTGACCCCAAAGTTCTATGTATTTTTATCAATTACCAATATCATACGTGTTCTCACAGTTATTTGTTTTTGTGAACATTTAATTTCAAGACTTGAACGGAAGTCAATTGAATGAATAGATAATACATTGTTGATCATCACAGTTAACATTGTCTGTAATCCTTTTTTGTGTGTAAAAAATAAAAAATAAATAACAAGTGTTTAGGAAACTAAGTTGAGATATGTGTTCGAACTTGATGGTATAAAAGTTATTAGTTTATTGTTGTAAGGTGAATAAAGAGCTTATCTATCATGTTTATGCGAAGGCCGGCAAAGTTTTTCTCTCTTCCGATAGAACCAAAGACTCTTGTCTTTTTACCAGTTCTTTGTTTGTCTTTAAAGAGACTCTTTTCTTGTACTTTTTTATTCTATTGTTAAATATGTAATGCTTCTATGTAATGCTTTAAGTCCTTCGCTTGACCAAGAGCCGCTTCTACCATCTGTTCATATTCTTTTTCTGCTTCTTTTGCATATGTATATATTTTTGTGTTCGGTTTTCTTCAGATAATTCGATTTCCTATTTTACCTTCATGTTCTTCAATCATTCGAAGACAAAAGTTTGTCACTTTGCACATCTTATCTGTGTATAAACTTTTGGTTTTTTTTTAAATTCTTTTTCTTACTGTTTAAAAAAATACCGATGTATTTTTCCCATCTATTCTTTAAGCTGTTCAGTTACTTCTGCAAGCAATTTATCTTTTTGTTTAACTATTTTTCATTCCGTTTAATTTATTCCAAACCCCCGTGTTCTCTTGTTGCCTTTTTGATGTTATGCTACTTTAAAGAGTCTCATTTGCAATTAATGGTCGTTGAAGTAAAACGGTGAATCCGTTTACTTGTCTTTAATTCTAGTTATCTTCTCCTGTGGTCTTATTTTTGTGGTAGTTAAAGTTCTCGACTGTGGTAAAGACAAAATATAAACTCTTTGACTTAGGCATGATAAAAACTGAATTCTTATATGTCATTAATGAATTAATTGCACGATAAAAAGAAATTTTTATATACTACGTGTTTAAATTTTCTGTCATAAATCATAAATTTGAAACCTGTCAAAATGAAGATTGTAAATATGGGACATGTCAAAAATAAAATAACTTGCGGATTTTTTCCGAACTAACATTCCATATAGCAAAATTTGCTGAAAACTAATTAAATTCTGCTAAAAAGATGGCTGAAAGTATTAAAATAATGGATTGTCATCGTGTTCTGAGCTATTCTAAAAGTTTTAAATGTCTAGCTACTCGGGAAGTTAGAAGTTAGTGAAAAATCGATTGCAAGATTTATACTGGACAAACAAACAAACAAGAAAGCAAGCTAATGAAAACGTAGTAAAATATAATTTTCTTTAAATTTGTAAAGATTATTTACAACTTTAAAACACAAATAATGGGAAAACATTTTACGTAGACATCATTTTAATATTCACTTTATCTTTAACTCATGACGTAAAAATTTAAAATTATAAATCCTCTCCTGTGCAATTCTTGGTTATTCTTGCACTTCTCCGATTACGTTTTTACGTAAAAGGAAAAAATCTGCTTATTAAATATTCCGTACGAAAATGGGATAAAATGTTAAATAGTTTAAAGAATCAAATTTATGACTTGTGATTCAAATAATTTGATCTTTAAGTCTTTTTAAATTTCATAAACCAGCAATAACTTTTGTTCCAACATCATTTTAGTATAACTTAGTTATTTCCTTTACCACTTAAAATTGATTCGTAAATAATTCCTTTGTCGATATTACTTTTATATTCAAAGAGTACCAAATTCTTTTGTTATTAAATAAAGAATGAGTTTATTTGGTCCTTTGTGATAAAGGTCCTGAGTCAAATTCTTTTGTAGAATGTTACTCTTTGGTCTAGCCGCAAGATTTTTCTTTTCGCACACAGACAGATATCTTAGTTATTAAATGATTGCTCCACAAGTTATTAAAGGTTTCAAACTTCTTGTAGTTATTACTCGATGCAACTGTATTACACCTACATGATATTGTGGTTTCAAACTGCGTCTTTTACATCATTGTAGATTAAAGAACGTGGTAAAATCATTCGTTCCCTCACGTATTTCTCAACTGTAAAATCTTACAGCTTTTAGTTGTAATTAATCATTTTTTATTACTCCTATTTTCTCTTAAGGTTTCATAAAAGTTTTATTTTCTTGCTGTGTTCTAAATTAGCGATAGTTTCAGAACACTTTCCGACATCATTTTTTTACTTTTTACGACTCATTCGTTAAAAAACAAATTTATAATTAAAAATAGTTATATATAAAATATAAAATATTACAATAGTTTCGAAAATAGTTATCTTTTTGAAATAATGAGTATGACCCTTTTTATCAAGTCTTTTTTATTCTTAATTTGACCCCAAAGTTCTATGTATTTTTATCAATTACCAATATCATACGTGTTCTCACAGTTATTTGTTTTTGTGAACATTTAATTTCAAGACTTGAACGGTCAATTAAATGAATAGATATTACATTGTAGATCATCACTGTTAACATTGTCTGAATCCTTTTTTGTGTGTGTAAAAAATAAAAAATAAATAAATAACAAGTGTTTAGGAAACTAAGTTGAGATATGTGTTCGAACTTGATGGTATAAAAGTTATTAGTTTATTGTTGTAAGGTGAATAAAGAGCTTATCTATCATGTTTATGCGAAGGCCGGCAAAGTTTTTCTCTCTTCCGATAGAACCAAAGACTCTTGTCTTTTTACCAGTTCTTTGTTTGTCTTTAAAGAGACTCTTTTCTTGTACTTTTTTATTCTATTGTTAAATATGTAATGCTTCTATGTAATGCTTTAAGTCCTTCGCTTGACCAAGAGCCGCTTCTACCATCTGTTCATATTCTTTTTCTGCTTCTTTTGCATATGTATATATTTTTGTGTTCGGTTTTCTTCAGATAATTCGATTTCCTATTTTACCTTCATGTTCTTCAATCATTCGAAGACAAAAGTTTGTCACNTACATTTACAGATATATGTAAACATCTTCGAATATGAAGTTACATTTGGTTCTACTAATTAATTAGCATAATCATAAAAGTTGAACGTAAAACAACTAAATGAAATATTATTAGATTGGAAAAAATAAATAGGAATTATTAATAAAACAGATTGCATTCCACCTTCTTATCATTTGATAAGATTTTTCTTTTTATTGATTAAAGATATTTTTTCAGTCGATGAAAATTACCAGATTAAATGTTAAGTTAAACGTTGTAGAATTTTATGTACGATTGTAGATAACTGCGTGACGAGAGGTATTTGCGTGGGTTAATATTTAGTACGGTTGGGAGGAACAGTTACCGTCAGAACAACTACATTGTGTCGTAGACCGTGTTTATAACCAAGAAGTTGTTGAAGGCGTTAAAGACGGTTAGGAGGAGCTAGGGAATGTTGCTCCTGTTGGGCACGATTCCCTGTAGAACAATGGTTCACGATCTCGGCTTCCCCAGAAGTAGCTCCACGGTCTTTCCTCCAAGTTGTCCCCATTGGTATTTTCTACCTCTTAATGCCTCTCCAGAAAAAACATTGTCTTCAGTTTTTAATTTACTGTACTTGTACAGAAGCAAGCAACACAGTCTTCTTGCGATGTCTCCGTTGTTCAAAAAATGTTTTTCTTTTTCGATTGTTCTCTCAGCTTCCAACTTTTCTATTCGGTTGTAATCGACGCTTATTTTTTTAGGAAGGAAAAATAAAACGTGGTTTATAGGATTAACAGTAAAGAACAAGCAGTATGAATAACCATAGATCTTATTGCATTTGTTACCTGATAGAAGTCGATTTCGATCCCGTATCCGAACGCCATATAAAATCGTTCCTCGTTCGATAAAATCGCTAACAGTTTTTAAGTTGATTAACAATAGTTTATATCTAAACTTGGTACAAATCCATTATTGATCTCTCCTTTTTTCACGCCGTTTGCCTTTAAGCGAACCCGTTATTTTACAGTTTAATTAATCCTCCCGGAGTTTTACTGCTTTCATAAGGTTCGGGGTGGGTTTTTTGTTCTGAATTTCATCTCATGTAGTTTATTGCTTTCCGAGACCGCCTGGAATGATTATAAAACGTTTTAATTACTATTGAGAGGTGGTTGGTAACCCTGCCGCTGCTACCGACTCCTCGAGCCGTCTATTAACTTCAAACCGAGCAAACGGTTTTCCGTTTCGACTCTTAACTTGGCTCGGTCTAGCCGGTAATCGAAAATCTACTTGATCTCGAAGAATCTTGGACCGCGTCTGATCTTCAAGATACCAAACAGCAATCTCTTTACAAGCGTTATTAAGTATATCGAAAGGGCAGAGCGAGTATCAACAAGCTATTGCATACTATCCAATCACTGTAATAACTCTTCTACTTAAAAAAAAGTATTGAAAAATGTATCTACTTTAATAGATCATTAAAAATGTGTCATTGATTGAATGTACATATTTTCATTTGATGTTTCATCTGTATTATTTCATTATTAATATGTTTACAGTAGAAATAGTTTATGCGATACATTAGTTATTTGATATATATTTAAGATTTGTTGATACAATTCTGAAGAGATTATCTCTTCAAATACGATAACAGAGATTTATTTTTTAAATTTTATTTATTTTTAAAGATTTTTTTCTTTCAGAGTGAAATATTTAATTTGTCTGGTTAATGTGGTATGGAGTTTGTTTGTGAAGTTTGTTAGAGCGTGTGCTTAGAGGTGTCGATTTGGAGTGAGGAGAACTGTGGCGGAGCGGTGTATAGGTAGCGTTGTGAAGGTATCATTAGGATATTGTGTTCTTTGACTCTAATGATAGCACTCTCTCTTCCCTTACGGACCATTTAGATCCTACCGATTATATCGGACTCCCCCGCATTCTTAGCTTCATCAGGGTCAAAGAACGACTAAATATCCTGCGGAGAAGTGTACACCCTCGTATATGGAATGTGCAAATAGCCGAGGATTTCTTATTCAGGGACACTTGAAGGGAACGAGAGTCTCGCAGAGGGAGGGTTAGTTAGTCCATTGTTCTTAGAGTAGGAATGAACGGCGGGACTATGCTAAACGGGTCTCCTCGCCACTCCGCCTGCCCGGTAATCCTATCCCTTGGATAATTAATAGCCCTTCCCACCGTTAAACCGCCTCGCCTAGTTTCCATATATTTCCTTTTTTTTCTCTCCTCGGTCTTACGACAAGACCTGTTTTCTACGTTTTCCGACTGGTAATTTAAACTGAAGACAATTTGTCCGTTTCCCTTGCTGATATTGTCAAACTTCTACGCGGAATCAGTTACAGCAACCACTTGTGTGTCTCTACAAAAACTTTTAAGCGATCCGTCATTCCAACGAGCGATTTACCATGTTTAAAGTAGCGGACTGAATAGAACATAATATTGGAGCGAGGCGCCCGACTAAGAGGTTGGGAAACGCGAGTTAGGGACTCGAGGAAGTATACCCGAGGTAGGTGGTTGTCGCCAATTAACCGTACGGACTCCGGGTGTCCTTCCATTAACAATAATTCCTCTCTTATTCGGTAGAGGCGATTTATCAAGTACGTTGCCGGACCGGAGCCGTGGGCCGGGAGAGCGGTCCACGTATAAATAAAGCCGAGATGGGCCGTGAATCTGCTCTCCTTGTCTTCTCTAATTAATCTCGACCCCACATGCCAAATCTTTACCCTCTTGCCTCCTCATTTTATTTTCGTCTTCTTTCGTCCAACACTTTAATTTTGGATCTCTCTTCTTTTCTTCGGCTACCTCCGAAATACATTTATTTAAAAAAGTAATAGATTTCTAAACGATGTGAGATATATACGGTCCGGTACTTTATTAATGGCGGTCGCGTTACGACGTATAGGTCTCGGGCCGTGGAGTCCTTAATAAAGGATGTTTAGCGGGAACAATGGGCGAGAGGCATGACGCTCCGTGATTCGCCGGCCCATTATACCGTGTCCTCAGGGCTCCCATATAAATTGATTAGGCCGACACGGGTGAAATAGGCAAGTTGTCAGCTCCCTTATCTGCCGCTTTTTCACCTCCGCCCGGTCTCTCGCCCAATTAATTCGTCGGATTCTTCGTTCCTTTCCTTCGTGACAGCAATTTTTTTTTCTTTCTTTCTTCTTTTCGTAGTCCTCTAAATTAACTTAAAACAGTCGGTCGAAACTGCAATCGAGACCGGACCTTCTTTTTTTAATTCCACTTTCCCGTCATAATTATTTAGTTAAAAGAGATGTTCCTTATTCCTTTACCTCGTTAAAAGTATATCTCTTTAAGACTCCCTCTCTCGGTCATTTCTTTTTTTTTGCAAATGAAAAGTATCCCGTATCGAACTCGACTCTTAGATTGTTTTCGGGATAGGGACCGTATAAATTCGCGACGGGGTTTTTCGACGTCGTCTTACGGTCGCAATCTTTACCTCTCCATTGTTCGGTAAAGCATTCCTGGAAGGGTAAAAGCGTTTTGTTTTTGTAAAAAAAAAAAAAATATAGCTTTATTGTCTTTCTCTTCACATTGTTCATGACTCCCTCGATTACGCGAAGAGGAAGAAGGGATCCGCTAAGCGAGGGAAACTTTTTTATTTAAGTAAGATAAAGAGAGGAAAGGTGTAGGGCGGATGCAATTCCCTGGGAGTGTCCCGAATGAGATCTTGTTTGATCACTAATGGGCCTTGTAAATGAGTTCGGATCCCCTCCTCGCTGGACCCTCTATATCTGATTGAGAAGGAAAGCCAACATCTCGTGGTCATCAACACCTCTTCCCCTGCTGCTATACTTGATACTTGATGGCTTCCAGCATCCCTCTTCATCTCGGCCACACAGTTTTTTTCTGTAAAGGGATAATAAATACTCTTCCACCAAGTATTCGCTTTCCCGCATTCCTTCACCTGCCTACTTCATCTTCACCCTACACACACCTACATCTCTCTTGTATAACCTGCACCACTGCTGATCAAGTGATCAAACTACAATGTTACCCTAAATCTATATGATAAAATATTGTCTTAATTATAATTTTAATTAATATTAACACTAATAATTCAGACTAGAGAGGTTAAAAAAAGTAACACAACAATATTGTCGCCACAATTTTATATTATAATTCATACGCGTTTCAACATTTATATAATCTTCTGAGTAGCATAGCGAGAGAAAAGACTACTACGCTGCATATTTACCTTACAAGCTTTTATGACAAACTATCAGTACAAAGTGGGGGTAGAATGGTCTTTTATAGCCCTATTCTACCTATAATATAGTAAACTAGCCGTTAGGCCCGCGGTAACGGGCAGAATAATAAATATGGTTTAGAAAAAGAGCTGAGAGATANAAAATTAACTTAATTAATATACTAATAAGGACGATGAACTATCATTGGACAAATTATCATTTATATAATCCAGTAGTGTCTCTATGGCGACGACTAAAACATTTAAATAGGAAGTTTTGTGCTCCGATATTCGTTACATAGGTATGGCGCAAATGGTTTAGTATCTGGCTTACACCCAGTAGTCCCGGGTTCGATCCCAGCTTATGGCACATCAATTTTTAGGGTTATAAATCATTTAGAGGTGAGTCGTTGTCATTGTCGTTGTTGGGACACTACTCAATTATATAAAAGATATAATAAATTATATAATAGTCTACGCTATGTAGACTATTACGCTATTTTTACAAGCTTTTATGACTTAAAATAACAGTACAAAATAGAGATAGAATAGGGCGATGGAAGGATTAAGGAACCAAAGGTCTAAGGGTTATAGAGGCAGTCAGGTAACGAATTGTATTCCAACTGATTAAAGTTAAAAAGTAATATCCTATTTTACTATACTTAAATTAAGTATATCTTAAAATTATTATACATTATTTTACAAACTTATTTATTACAGATTTTACTAGGATTAGATAGGAAGATTAGATGTTTCATTGAAACATTTTGAATAGCTGCTGAACGTCTTGAATAGCTTTTTGAATTTTCAAGTTCAAAACGTTCAACGTTCAAAAACAGAATTTTAAGCAGTTTTAGACATAAACCNGGTGTGGTGCATCGTGATGTTGACTCGAAGCAAATACAGGATGTACTGCCATATACCATGGTTACTTGACATTAAAATTGTATTAGTTATCACTTGGATTAACATAATTAATGTATTTTTGTTTTAATTTTGTTTTTCAGGACCTCGTAAAGAGATTAGATATGCGATTTCATCTGGTGATCCAGACGGTTACTTTATCATCGAGCCTAAATCAGGTGTTATCAGAACAGCGGCCCAAGTAGACCATGAAACGCATTCATCTCTTCTTCTCAACATACAGGCAATAACACCGGATAGCTCTTATGCTCATACTCAGGTAACTTACTCAAATCGAGCCCTGCATTTACATGTTTCTGGTGTCTGTCTTGAGATAATTTCTGCCATGATTTATAAGCTTGCAAAAAAAATATAGCGTAGTAGTCTTTCACTCGCTATGCTATCACACACTGAAACTGAAGATGATATAAATTTCAAAACGCTTCTGTTTTATTATGTAAAATTGTGGTGACAATATTGTTGTCTCTTTTTTATTAAACTCTTTAGTNTAATACGGGTTGAATACAGTTTGTGGATTCAAAGTATTCATGGAAGCCTAGATTCAATACGGATTGAATACGGGTTGAATACAGTTTTTGGATCCAAAGTATCCATGGAAGCCTAGATTCAATACGGGTTGAATACAGTTTTTTGATCCAAAGTATCCATGGAAACCTAAATTCAATAAGGATTGAATACGATACCGATCCCGATACAACTAAATTCTGGGATCGTATCTGAATTGAGTTGCGAGGAAACACCTGAACTCGATCCTGACATGCGAAGAGCGTGGGTGTGAGCAAAATTAAATATATATTAAATGAATGACTACTTATCCACCTCTTTTATAATTTGGCACTATGATGAATCAATTCTTAAATTGCATTAAATTATACTTTATGAGGGTAGTAAAATTTCAATTTCGATTCCTTTGTTATAAAGGTTATTATTTTTTAGATTATTAATGTTTGGATTAGCTTATTTAATTTTGTATTAGTCTTTAGTCGTTCCCTGTTCAATTCTTGATACCTTTGTCATATTTTTTTTTTATATCATCTTTCTTTATATCCGAGATGAAGTCTAAAAAGTTCCCTATTCTATCATCTGTTGGTCTGCGGTTATCAATTCAATTATTGAGATAAAAATATCTATTTATAAAGAATAATAGTTTCCACCTTTTTTAAGCTTTTAACATATCAATTATGACTGCAGTGAAACGTTTTTTAGCTGCCACTTGAAGCGTAAAAGTTAAACTGAGGGTGTATAAGTAGATCTAGTGAATAGGTATTATATTTTTTTTTTTAGAGTTCATAATGACGCTATCTCCCCCTTTATAATAATAGGTAGGCGCCATGCCTAAAAAAACCTTCTTTTGTTGTTGATATTATAGTAAAAACCTGCATTCATAGTTTAATTTTTGAATGCTTAATATATAGAAGTATACTTCGCTGATTATTATCACTTTTTATGCTTTAAAACATTATCCTAAATATCTGCCGTTTAGAATACCACTTGATGGGTTCTAAGTACTCGTTACTTGGTAATCACTTAATATCATTTGGTATAATGCCTACTTTTCAGTTCCGACTATTAAGTTAGCAGTTACTTCTTTTGTAGCTTTAGAAATTCATGGGATAGCCATATGCACGGGTATGATCTACTGCGGTTTATGAAAACCAAGCAGTTAGCATTTTTTAATACAAGTTAGGCAGTTGGTTAAGTTAGACAGGTGCGGGTTCATTGATCAACTTAATATTAACACGACATAGTGCGCTTATAGCTTTCTTGTTGAGCTTATAATAGTACATTACGCTTCTAATGTGGAAAGGAGCAGTAGCATATATTGCATGTGTGTAGAGTTTGCACCCGAGTGACAGCGAGTGTTTTAAAACCACATGAGCAAAGCAAAATGCAGTTTTCGCACGAGTTGCGAACCGTACTTTATAAATATACCAGGCCCGTTTTAGATGTTCACTGCGCCCTGGGCACCCCGTCACGATGCGCCCCCCTTATTATTGGTATGTATTTTTCAAATACATACCAATAAATTGACTAAATAAATACAGTAGGTGCAAATGACAAAAACATTTCACTTTTCGAGAAAAAGTTATACTTTGTAATAATTTTTGCTTGTTTTGAAATGAAGAATTATCATATTAAAAATTTCGTAATGTGTAAACTGTGCCTAAAAATTACAATTTTCAAAAAAAAAAGTACCAAGAGTTAAGTGGGGTTATTTTTGATTTTTCGAAAAAATGTTACTCTTTATAAAATTGTTTATTTAATATTTTAAGGTAATTTATGTAATAAATTCAGACACATGACAGACATTTTCTGACACATGACAGACACAGACATTTTTAAAAACCACTTTTTGGACTCAGGAGGCTTTAAACGTGTAAATCCTTCAAAATTTAAAATCAATTTTTTACGCCATCACAATATTTTATCTTTATATGTGAGAAAGTAAAAAATATGACAGATTTACCCCCTCCCTGCGGTTCAGTTTGGGTTGCCTATACGTGTAAATTCCAAAAAAATAATTTTTAGAAAAAAGTTACTCTTTATAACAATATATGCTTAGTCTAAAACGAAAATACGAAAAATCGTCGATTAAATCGATAAGTTAATTTCGACATAATAGTGTTATGTCGTATAATGTGTTACGCATTTTAGACCTATTCACTGATTCACTGATACTGGGAGAGTTAGGTATATGCAAAGGTTGTGTATATGTATAAAGGATATTTGGTTTACTTTAAACATTTTCCCATTTATATTTTTAGCACTTGCAAAGTTAAGCCATGCTCCCCCCCCCCCTCTTCTTACCTTTTGAGTTGCGCCCCAAAACCCTCTTGCGCCCCTCGGCACGTGCCCATCGTGCCCCTATAGTTAAATCGGCCCTGAAATATACATTGTTCATCACTCAAAACTTGATAACAACAGTTACTTTAATTAAACAAACAGCAAATTAGTCTTGTTAAATGTAAACAAACAAGCTGATTGTGCGATAAGGTGAATAAGAATTATGAAACGCACATGCGCCATGAATACAACTACGAAAAGAATCACTTTATACGCGTCTAAACAGAGATAAACTGTTAATATTTCGTATCAATCATAGATAAATATAATTTTTAAACAGTGATAAATACCTTTATATGAGTTTGAATTTGCAAAAAATTTTGAGATATTCGCGTGAAAGATTATGTTAATTACTAGTTAATCTAACAGTTGACTTAATTTCTCAAATCGTTTAATTAAATCTTCTTCCGCTTTCACTTGACAATAGTAAATATATTTAAAATGGCGGATAAAAGATAAGGATTGGATTAACACTAAAGACAGTTAAATATATTGATAATTAAGATTTCTTTAAAAGTGATAAAAACCATTGTTTTGATACTCCCATCAACTATGACATTTTTCCATACAATCAGTTTGGGGATTTAAGAAACGAAACTTTGTTATCTGGTATTTCAAGTTAGTTAGTGTATAAGGACCCGTT
Source organism: Gerris buenoi (assembly GCA_001010745.2). NCBI lineage: Eukaryota > Metazoa > Arthropoda > Insecta > Hemiptera > Gerridae > Gerris > Gerris buenoi. The sequence goes on from KZ651408.1 coordinate 646,643, forward strand.
TGGAAAGTTCTTTCTTTTAATGCAATGGCTAATGAAATATGTCGAGTCCTATGCAAAAAAAAGGGTTCCCAGCTGTGTCTTTTCATTGTTTTGCTGTTGGTCGGAGCGGTACCCAAAGAGTACACAGTGGGTACACAGAGTTCGTAAGCTTCGGCTACACTTGCTTGATTTAGTTCAGTGAACAAAGAATCTTGATAACGGGTTCGCTTGGAGAAAATAAGACAAGGAGCACTCTTTTCATCAAGGTACTACTCCAGCATCCAGTACCCAGGATTTATTCTGAGTACAGTGTGTGTCCGCCTTTAAGAACCTTCTATTAGGACGGTTTACAATGAAGTACAACTCTGTAAGTACAATGTCTTAACAACATCCTTTTCCCAAAGAATCGGCTAACCTTACGATTAAAAAAAAAATCTCGATCTTGTTTCACTTAGTTTATAATGATTCAACTTTTAATTGTAATTAAAAACAACTTTTATGTTTAGTTTATAATGATTCAACTTTTAATAGTAATTAAAAACAACTTTTATGTTTAGTTTATAATGATTCAACTTTTAATAGTAATTAAAAACAACTTTTATGTTTAGTTTATAATGATTCAACTTTTAATAGTAATTAAAAACAACTTTTATGTTTAGTTTATAATGATTCAACTTTTAATAGTAATTAAAAACAACTTTTATGTTTAGTTTATAATGATTCAACTTTTAATAGTAATTAAAAACAACTTTTATGTTTAGTTTATAATGATTCAACTTTTAATAG
>KZ651408.1:649250-659803 GCA_001010745.2 Gerris buenoi
CCCCCCCTCCCTCTTCTTATCCTTAATCGAAATTCCATCTAAATGACAGTCGTCTCTTCCATTAACGAATTCTTTTAAATCCTCACTTCATAACAAGCTATAAAAGTACCGCCATTTATTGTAATAAACAATTAACAATAGTTCCTCTTAATATTTAATCGATAATTGGCTATCGAAATTAATATAAATTATTAATTATATTCTTATATAAAATATAATTTTACAAATAATTATATTTGCCGTAACTCCGACAAACTATAGCGTGATTTATTGTCACTGCAAACACTCTGTGGTTAATGGAATAACACAAATTGTGTCTCAACGTAAATTGAAAGCTTTCAGCCATCAAATGGTCAAAATTATACAAGATATCTTGTATAATCTTTTACCATCTTAATTGGTATTTTAAATTTTTTTAATTGTTTACCAATTTGTTTTTTTAATGGTTGTCAGTTTTAATTGTTATGTAAGTTTTTGCTTAGCTCGATATTTCTTGTTTGTTCTTAGGCACTGATGATGGCCTTTTGAAGGCTGAAAGCTGCTTTGGCATTAAAGTTTCTTTCAATTTACGTGGAGAGACAGTTTGTGTTATTTACCTTTAAGATGCCCTCCACATCTAGCACTCTAGGGTTAATTTTACCTTATATATACCTTATCTTTGGTTTCGTTGGTTTATTAATTAATAGTTTTTTTTAAGAATATTATTTTTCCGTGGTAGGCCGTAAAATAGAATCTTTAGAGCCTAAAAACCATAGCTAAAATCCATCTTTTCATTACTCCTAAACTGTATTAAACTTTTTTTTTAACATCCTAGTAGTAGTTATCAAAAGTGCCGTTTTTAGCGCTGCTATCAAAATCCATAGCACTGATATTAAAATCTACTAGATGTCAATGCGTTTTATCTTTTTTTATAGTGCAACCTCTTTAAGGTTTCTTTTTCTTAAAATCCTAAGTATGTTCTCATATTTTTGTTATAATTATATTGAATATTTAACGTTTTTTTTCATTGTCTGCTACCTCGAAAAAAATAGCATATGCTACACGACTGTGAAGTGTTTTTTCTTTACCTTGGCAATATTTCCTGTCTCGCTTCGCTCGACAGTAAATGTAATTGCCGCGGTAAAGAAAAAACTCACTTCACAGCCTAATAACATAATATACTATTTAAGAACGCCCATGATATGGGTATCGAACGCCCATGATATGGGTATCGAACGCCCATGATATGGGTATCGAATAAAAAGGTTTGCTGGGAAGAATACGAATAAAAGCTTGTTTTAAATAAAATTATTAAGTTTCAATCCAATTTTATTAACTACGTGTTAACAGATACCCATATAATTGTATTTTTTTTTTTTTTGTTAATGTATTGGAAGTATATGACCATCAGGTAACCGAACATCCTCGTATAACAATAAATGTAATTAATCTATTTATCTTTGTTACAGGTGCTAGTTACCATCGAAGACGTCAACGACAATCAACCTGAATTCGGTTCGAACAAAGTTCGCATTTCCGTACCTGAAAGTGTGGAAGTAGGAGTTGCTCTCTACTCAGCGCAAGCTGCTGATCGAGATTCTGGAGAGAACGGAAGAGTTTCCTACAGGTTGGTCGGAGGTGATGGCTTCAGAGTGGACTCTTCTAGTGGTCATGTGTCGCTCACTTCGCCATTGGATTACGAAACATCCCAAAGACATAGCCTTCTCATCTCCGCCACTGACAGAGGTCAGCCACCTCTTTCGGCCAATTTGAGTTTACTTATCGAGGTCCAAGATGTCAATGACAATCCACCTGTATTCGAAAGACCTGAGTACTCCGTTCCAGTCTCGGAATCCCTTCCTCTCAATTCACAGGTATATCACCTTTTTTAAAAAATGTTTCAATAGCTAATAATTCAATAAATTATAGAATTTTGCTTCTTTAAATTGTTCGACCAAACCAAAGAATAAGAAATAGCTATTCATTATATGTTATTTTAGACGAATTAACATTTTGTAATAATTTAAGTAAAAAAATCTGCTATACGCATACCTTTTAGCATTCGATTCCATTCTTACAATTATAGTTTATGACAGGTTTGTAGGGTGTGTTTGAAAAGTAGCACAATTTGAAAGGTTAGTGATTTTTCATTGGTTTCTGCTGGGGTATATGATTTGAAGGTTAGACTTTTTATGTGTAGGCCTCCTGTTTTTTTTTGTTTTTTTTTAAATATCGGTCTTCTATTAAGTTAAATTGTTTTGATTGTGATGGTCAGCAAGATGAATCTAGTATTTTTAATACCCTTTTAAACCCGAGCCGACATTATAGTAATAATGAATGATGGGAACTAACTCACGCAGGGTCCGATCACTCTATATGAACCTGTTACATGAAGATAGGTCACGAGCTTCATGTAGCTCCGACCCTAAACCGATCCGTATTACAAAAAAGTAGGAGATGATCGAGATGCGTGGTATAATTTTTCACAGGATTTTTACCGTAGTAATTGGAGGCGACGCTTATAATGGCCGGCCGGGTCGGAATACAGGACCCGGAGAAGAGTGTATTATAGGTGTTTGGATGAGGAGGGATATTTTTAATGGAAAATTCCAGGGGTGGGTGTAAGGGGCGGTGCGGTCGGTGTAATCTGCCAGTAGAAGAGAAGGTAGTGGGTGTGTATAGGTAGCCATCAGGAGTGGTCAGTTCTCCGGGTAATTTGGCCGGCCGGGTCTTTTTCTTCTATTCCGTCCCTGTCCAGTCGAAGGATTATTGATGCTGATGAACCTTCTACTCAGCGGTCAGTCGTTAGCTGCCCATAGGACTTAGCATCCGTCTTCCACAAACTATATAGTAATAATATAAATAATATAGTCGGAGTTTGTCGATGACTGACTGTCCTTAATCTAGTCGGCAATATCCTTAGCTTAATACTCAGGCTATCTTGGGATTTTAAATGAAAATTTCCAGCGATACTTTTTCAAACTTGTGATTCTCTTTCTTGATAACCCTCGATATTTTCTTGTACTCTTTTTTATCGACTTGAAACTTTTAGATATAATTATATAAAGTTTTAAGCCGGGACAGGGGTTATTTGTAGAGCGGCCTGTTGTGTTTGTCGTATTGTCTGAAAGCGGACGGTGTGGTTTGTCTGTGGTATTCGGTCCGCCCGGTTGGATTCCTCTCTGATGTCCCGACCTTTTCACCCCGGTCCCAGATCCATCTATCAATACCGGGCCCGAGTAATTATCCCAAGGTCCCGGGGACAATGGTCCCGACAAGGAGGCCCATTGTGCCCCGTCCCGTACCCGACAATGCCCCGCTCCGAGGGTCCTCCGTATTAAAACATAACTCGACGATTAATACGGACCTCGGTGGGGGAAGGAAAAAAAGTCTCTAGTCGGGATAGTGTCCGAAGTTGCTCTCCTTATCGGATGTTGTCTGGTGCGAGGGGATTCTTGGGGCGGTGTCGCCTACACGGAGCAACACCCGGAGAATCATCATTCATCGATCCATCACGATAAAAGGCTCGACAATACTGGGCCTGTCATTAACATAATACCGAGTGACAAGGGGAGCGGGCCCGGCATTGTCCCGCCCCACGCAATTAGTTTCTTATTAGTCTTACGTGCCGGACCGACTCGACTCGACGACACCTCTAGACCTACCTGTACGTATATCACATCCTCTCTGACTTTCCGATGAGCCTTGTAATTCAGATAACCGTTAATTCGTGCTCTTGCAAACCGATGTTTGTACGCTATCGGTCATCTTTTCCACGGACTTCACTTAGTGCTCGTGTTTTTCATGTGAGTTTTACAACCACCGACTAAACGATTGACGGCCTAAACTTCGAATATCCTTCACTCAGAAAATCGTTCTTTTAATTGAGTAGGATTTTTTCTCTTAGTGCAGGGAAGGTATTATACAGAAACTTCCAGTTATAAATACCTTACACGAGTTTAAAATTAATATGAATTAGTTTTCGATATTTCTGTGCAGAGAGATAGGTATTTTTTTTTTTTTTTTGTCTTAAACGAAAGTCATTTGTTTCCGTTGTAAAAGGTTGGGTCATCTGGAGTCGGAGTCATTTGTGGGAGAGGGGGGGGGGGACCGTTTCGTAGGGGGTAAGTATCGCATCGGTTAGCAATCGGAGAAGGCTAACTGGCAATTAACAGCCCCATGGTAATTAGAACAAAATACCGATTTACAGAAGGGGTTCATCAAGGAACGGAATGAGTTACGGTCGGTCATCACAGTCCGTCCGTCATTACAACTATCCTCCGTTTATAATATATATACGATAATAATATATATATATGTATTCCCCATATAGACTCCCATATTTAACTGTGTAATAGTAAAAATCAACTTCACTTCGGCTTAAACGACTCCAAACTATTTTTTTTAATGTTAAAATGTTAGACGTCTTTAAAGACCGATGAACTTATCAAATTTCATCGGTTTGCCATGTATTAACCCGACTATTAACTATCGAAGAAATATTAAACTAAGAATTAAAAATCATTTAAACGTTTCTTGATTGAACCAATCATTACCTTGTTTATTTTAACTTCTCTAAGATATTCTGTTCGTTAAAGAGTACGTACCGGTTTTTTGAAGCGTATGCGATTCCGATCCCCTTAAAAATGTTGATCTCGAAAACAGCGGACACAATACACGGGTTTATCGAAGGAAATAAACCTAATGAATCACTCCTTACCTTACCCCAAGGTGTAAATCAAACCGAGTAAAATATTTAGTTTTTCGGTCAGAGTGATTATTGAGGTAGATTGACTCTTAAAAGGCCAATAAATTAAGACCGGACTGCAAAACGAGTGAGACATTCCTTCGATAAAGACATAAGGGTACAAGATACTTTTTTCACAGTTTTTTTTTTTTTTCTCTCTTTTTTATTTCTTTTTCTTTTTCCTTATTTCGAAGCGGAGCTAAGGCACCAAAAATTGGGAGTTTAACACGTCGCCGCCTTACTACCTGACAGGACTATTTGTCTCCGTTTGCTGTGACACCGGCTCTGCTAAAAACTGCAATTTTTCTTGCCAATTCCGTCTTACCTTCCATCCTCGTCTTATTCATTTCTTACTTCTTAGTTTCCGATATTGTTTTCATTTATAATCCCATCCCTTGATTTAAATCCTTATGTTCTCAAGATTTGAAAATGAACAAAACATATACTTAACAATTCAAATGTTTAATATTTTCTTAAGCAGAAATAATAAATTTGAAGAAACATTTTAAATTAAGGCAATTTTTACATTTTACACTCTTGATTAGCAGGACTTTGTTTTGAGACATTGACCAATTATGCCGTGCCATTGACCAGTTTAAAGATTGCCAACTTTCACCTGGGAAAATCTTCATTAATTCAACATTCATTGACTATGACAACCATTATTTACTGTTTCAATTATTCAGTAAACATAAACTCATGAATCTTTTAGTTCTTGAAAGCTTAAATTATTAATTAAAATATTTTATAACGTTCATTTCATTGTACAATGGTAAATTATAAATTAATTTAATTTAGTAATACTTTTTGTGACGTTTCGAAACAAATGTTCGAAACTTTTTCAGGTTGTTACAAAATAATTCTGAATAATGTGTGTCTGATAATCTTGCTTACTTCTTTCCTACTCGAGTTCTTATATCAATAATATAATATTATTTTTTAAAATGTTCCCCAGCATTAAGAGCTTAACTTAGGATAATAAGTCTTACTTAATGAGTTATACTTTTAATTTAACATAGATAACAAGATGCAAATATTTTTCATGTTATAAATTCCTTTACTAAGTTCAATGTTTAGCGGTTTTCAACTGGTATTGATAGCCATATGGGTTAAAAATGCCATTACCACCGGATCATCTGGGGGGGAAAAAAAATTAACACAAGTATCCCAACTACATTTAAATTCAAAGTTAACTTCTATCGTGTAAAAGCTGGCTACTTATAAAACACGATAAAAAAAACGTGTTGTGTCTTTTCTTATAAACTACTAAAGTTACAAACTATTTCATGTTGAGAACAATTAATCAAAGTGTTAAGTGTAATTGAATTCACTTACATTTCTTTAACGTCTTGTTGATATTCATATATTGACTTAAGAGTCTTATATCTCTTTAAAAAAGCAAATTTGTTTTTCTTTTCTACATAGAAACCCCCTTTTCTTGAAGTTTAAAATTGATTCATCCAGCTTAAAAAAAAAAAAAAAAAAAAACACGAGAAAAGAGAGGGAAAAAAGAGAGGGAAAAAAAGAGGGATATTTTAAATGAAATCTTGGTATATTAAAGAGACAAACCTGATTTGCATTTAAGTAGAATCCCCCTATATTGCAGTAGCTATTAAAAATTCCAGTGACTCACGTTTTAGAACTAAAGAAAAGAACGATCAACCAACGTTTTTTTTTTTTTTTTGTTCTTCTTCTTCATTTTTTTGTTTCTCTTTAGTTCTAAAGAGAAGTCAATTATCGAGTAGTTAAAATTAAAGTAGCCTTGATTAAGGAAAAAAAAAAAATCATCTGATTTAATGAGTGTTGTTTTCAAAGTATCTTTATTTTTTTTAAAAAATAAAAGTTAAAATAAGTAAACATTTTAATTTATTATTTAGAATTAGGTAGAAGATGCTTGATTATTTTTTTTTTTAATGACCATAAGTCCTTAAATTGGGGTTATTGATATTAAATTTTGGTCAATTAGATACCCTGAATGTGTTGGCGGTTTTACATCTAGCGTCTCATAACTATTATTAGATTTATGTGCACCATCTATGTACTTTTATAGTTTCTTCAAATTTTCTTGTTTTTTTTTAGCTATTGTGTGGGAAATATATTTACGTCAAATTGGAATCATTAGAGATTCCAAGTTGGTATTGTTGTTTTTTACGTCTTTTCTGCTGAATATTGATTATTTTTGGAATCTCTAAGTGTCAAGCACCTTAATCTTTCGGTATTTCTTTAGATTGTTACTCCCTTATGTATTTTTTAAAAAAATATATGTATAAATGACTTTGACTAAATGACTATTAAGACAAAGGAATGTTTAGCCCAATGCACTTTGGGAGAAAGGAATATCACACTTCTGTTTTTACTTCTTTCCTACACGAAGAGAAATAACAAGAGAAGTAACAGTCTAAAGAAGAACATTCCACACACCTTCTTTAGATTGTTACTCCCCTAGGGTTTTGTTTGGAATGTAAATGACTGACTATTGACTAAATAACTATTAAGAAGAAGGGATGTTTAGCCCAATGTACTTTGGGAGAAAGGAATATCAAACTCTTCTGTTTGTTATAAGAGGAGTAACAGTCTAAAGAAGAGCATTCCGTACACATCCTTTATATTGTTACTCTCCTCTGTCTTTTTTATAAGGGGAGTAACATTCTAAAGAAGTGCCAATCTTTCTACCTCTTTTATTTCTTATTATAAACACAAAGGAAGGCTATTCTAAACCTATAAAGCACCTGTAAGAATATGTCTCTTTCACGATGACACAGCATGGTACTTTGGAAGAAAGGAATATCACACTTGTTTTTTGTAAGGGGAGTAACAGTCTAAGAAAAACAGTCTAAGAACAGTGTAGTTCCATACACCATTTTTAGATTGTTACTCTCCTCTGTCTTTTTTATAAGGGGAGTAACATTCTAAAGAAGTGCCAATCTTTCTACATCTTTTATCTCTTATTTTAAACACTAAGGAAGGCTATTCTCAAACCTATAAACGACCTGTAAGAATATGTCTCTTTCACGACGACACGGAATGGTACTTTGGGAGAAAGGAATATCACACTTGTTTTTTATAAGGGGAGTAATATTCTAAAGAAGAACATTCCGTACAACATCTTTAGACTGTCACTCTCCTCTGTGTTTTATAAGGGGAGTAACAATCTAAAGAAGTGCTAATCTTTCTACCTCTTTTATTTTATATTTTAAACACCAAGACTATTCTTAAACCTATAAAAGAACCTGTAGGAATATGTCTCTTTCACGACTACATAGAATGCTCGATTACTTTCTGCTTGTACAATTGGGTGTTGATGGTTAATATTTTTATTTAATTATTGTACACATTGCTTTTGTTTCAGGTTGTACAAGTAACTGCGGTTGATTTAGACACTGGTAACAATGCACGTCTAACTTACAAACTTCTTGGAGATGCTCCGGAATTCGGTATGTTCCCAAATTCCGGTTGGCTTTACCTCAAACGTGCTTTAGACAGAGAAACAAGATCTGAGTATAAGCTTCGAGTTGCTGCTCTTGATAACGGTTCACCGCCGGCTACCGCTACTGCTGTTATCACCGTCAAGGTTGAAGATGCTAATGATAACCCACCGGCTTTCATCCATTCTGAGGGTTATGTCTTCAGCGTCGAAGAGAATCTTCCAAGGGGTTCGTTGGTCGGCCAAGTTTCAGCTAAAGATCCGGATCTTGGTGAAAATGCTGCAGTTAGATATAGCCTCATCCCCAGCAATTCCAGCTTCCTCATCAATCCCATCACTGGTAAGTTCATAAATTTATTTAAAATTTGTAATTTAAAACCTATAAATCTAGATCTCAACGAAGGAGAACAATTCTTGAATCATTTACAATTTCTTGTTCCTAGTTTCACTGTGTACTTTGGTACTGCCCAAGGATTATCATTTGGATTGCCAAGGATAAATTTGATAATCTGGATGAAACGAGCTACATAAAGTTTACATTAGGTTTGTTCCAACCAAACTTCAAACTGGTTTGAAACTGTCCGACGCGTGCGCATCGGACCACACTAAAACGTTTTTGGCCAATGCGCATGCGTCGTACAGTTTTAAACTAGTTTGAAGTGTAGTTGGAACAATCCTATAGTCTCTTATCCTTACCATTTTTTTGTCAATCATTTGGACAACTGACATACTTGTAAACATTTTTATAAGTTAGATTCATTAAATATACATTTTTTTTTTCTTTATAACATTCTTCCTCAAAGAAAATTATCCTGAAAATTTCTTTGTATTATTCATTATTTTTAAAATAAAAGAAAACTAACAAAACTATTAAATACCTTTTGACTATGTTCCATCCCTTTTTAATAATGAATGTGGTTCATAGATGGGTCAATGGAGGGATAAATTTGATCAACGCCTCCTTCAAAACATACTTTGCTATATTATTTTAAATTTGATCAACACCTCCTTCAAAGCATCCTTTGCTATATTATTTTAAATTCGATCAACACCTCCTTCAAAGCATCCTTTGCTATATTATTTTAAATTGGATCAACACCTCCTTCAAAGCATCCTTTGCTATATTATTTTAAATTCCTCCTTCAAAGCATCCTTTGCTATATTTTAACTCATCCTCAAGCCTACAAGAAAAAAAAATTGATTGAAAACTATTGGTTGGCTTGAGGATGACCCAAGAAAGGGTTGAAATATAGCAAAGGATGCTTTTATGAAGCTGTTGTTTTAATTCATCCCTCAATTGACCCATCTATGACCCTCATTCTGTTAAAAACTTTTAAATATATAAACCATGCATTTATTTTTACTCTTTACGAATACTTTTCCTAGTTTACCAAGGCGTTATTTCATATTAGATATGCAATTTATTGTATTTAATGATCCTTAAAACAGTAAATTATTGAGTCCTTCACAAGTAAATCCTAAATTTACTTTTGCTTTAAATATTTCAATCCTTAATTGGAAAGCTCTACTTGCACTAAACCTGATTCTCTTTTCTAGGATGATCTTTATTCAGTTATTCATTATGGAATAAAATGAATTAATCTTTTTACATTTTGAGATTCATCTCTTTGCGAATTTATTACTTCGTCTTATAACTTTTACTTTTTCTAATTTCCATAAAAATGTTTTTAACAAACTATTTTACATAACTAGTACACAATCAAGTGAAAATGAAACCTGTATATACTTAAAATATAATTAGATATCCTCTTATCATTATTATAATAAATAGATTAAAAAATTAAGTTTATATCTTAGTAAATATTTATTGCATACAAATATTACATTTGACGTAAATTTTTAAATATTTTTATATTCTGTACATAATCAATTCTATTTTATAATATATTATTAAGTTTAAAGTGTCAATATCTCAAAGAGAATTACTGCAACTATTTCATACAATATAAAACGTTACTGTAAAATTATTTTATTCCGTTCCGCCGACGTATATACACACTTAAAATCCTATACAAAAAGCTTTAAATAACTCCAAAGGAATCCTATTATAATTGGAAAATTTACTACCGTAACATTAACCATTCTCTCGGCTTCCTGCATAGAACCTTTTTTTTATGAAGTCGGTAAATTTTAGTATCGAATTACAGAACAATAAAAAATATATTTATTATAGAATTATATATAAAGCTAGCAAATTGACTGCGTTATAAAAATTAAAACAGTGTAGTTTTATTTTTATTTTATTATAATCTAATTATATTTACTACTTTTTTCTTGTTAAATTATTACTTTTTTAAATATATATATATATATATAAACGAAAACTCCTTCACTCAACACGGGGGTTCGGTCAGGTAATAAGTAAGAAAAAAGTAGTAAATA
>KZ651408.1:665253-684912 GCA_001010745.2 Gerris buenoi
TTACACTATTGTTATATTAGCGGATTATTTATAATGTTGTCATGCTTACAATAAATTATTATTATGTTTAGGCTTGAAAATGGCTGGCTAAGCCGAAACGTCGCCACAGTAAAACATGTACTAGTGTTTTTATTTCCGTCTTACCCGTTGAGGATCCACTCTTCTATATATAAATTATTACCAGGGTACACCTAGCATCATAAATAAATAATATATATATATATATAAATACATATATATATTTGTGTGTGTGTGTATATGAAAGTCAATCAAATAAAGTTATTTTTATTAGCAAAAGTAATTATTGTGGGAATTGATATCTCATAAATGGTGTTCTTTTTCATGTATATTTTGATTAAGTTACATCTTACGAAAAATCTTTATTTCTGAAATGATCTTATTTTGAAAGCATATAAATCTGCTGTTAAGTTTATAAAGTACGATTTTCGGTTAAATTAATCTACTTTTATTCTTTGTTACCTAAGAACTTTATCTACAGCTAAATTATAAAATAAATAATGTTTATGTATCAAATTTTCAATTAGCTAGCTGAATACAGACCTAGAAGAACCTGCTTAGTAGACAACCTACTACTATACTTAGTAAACCAGCTACTGATATACTTAGTAGACTACCTACTGCTATACTTAGTAGACTACCAACTGCTATACTTAGTAGACTACCTACTACTACACTTATTAGACTACTACTACTATATTTAGTACACTACCTACAGCTATACTTAGTAGACTACCTACTACTATATATTTAGTACGCTGCCTACTACTATATACTTAGTAGACTACCTGCTAAAATACTTATTAGACTACTACTACTATATTTAGTACACTACCTACGGTTATACTTAGTAGACTACCTACGCCTACTACTATACTTATTGGACTACCTACCTATTACCTAAAAGTAGGTTGTGGTTTCCAAAACTAAATTCTAAATTTTTAACAAACTTATTGCCAATTTTTATATAAATAATGTTGAATTACTCAGTTTTGTCTATGTTCAAATATATTTAAAAATATACTTAAGACATTTGACAAATAGTTTTATGTGTTAATTGTTTATTTAAAATTGTGGTGGCAATATTTTTGTGTGTTAATTTATATATTTACCTCTCTAATCATAACCTAATACAAAGGATGTTTTTGTTAAAGATTTTTAATTTCAAAAGATTACATTGTAGACTTGCATTAAAATCTAATTTTATAATTAAACTGCAGAGCAATTTCTCTACGACTTGATATTTACTTAGGACTAGGACTTAACTACTTTTAAATGAACATAATTTTTCGATAATCTTTGCTTTATTTTTTGTTTACTAATAAATGACAATACTGGGTGGTCTTCAAATATCGAAATAATGTCTCAAAAAGCAATTCGAATTATCTTACCCGTACTTTTTATTTGAACTTTAAGGGAAATAAGTTCTATGTTCTTCTTTTTAAGTCCAATTTTTTTTTGTAATTTGGAATAATCCAATCAAAAAGCAATCTTCTCTTTGTTAGAAGAAAATTCCAAGTTGTTTACTTAAAAAAAATGGGTTTTGGTTATTTGTTGAATTTCTCGTAATAATCTAGGGAAAAAATGGATTTCGTTATAAAAAAAAAATAAGGAAAAAAATAAAAGAATCAACAATGAATAAATTCTAGAGAAAAAAATACAAAAAACAAACAAATAATAACCACACGAAAATCAAATCTCCGATCACAAAAAGAATATGGAAAAAAATTATATTTTTGAAAAAAAATTCATCTTCTTTTTCGAGAAAACTACTGTGAAGAAGTTGAGAAACAACCTAAATTATATACCTTTGGTATTTCTCATCTCTTCTTCCTTTTGAACCTGATTCCATCCTTCCTTCTTCTTCTTCATCCTTTTTAGAATATCTAACGCAATTACTAACATTTTTCCAAAAAGCAATTAGCCATGTCTTGATCATTACATTCCTCGTGGAACTCATTCCTCCTCCGGTAACTATCTCCCCCAACTAGAATTAGTATTACTAACTTTCAAAAAAAAAAAAAGTTAACATATAGTTGTTAATATTAATAACAATAATTTTAGTTTTAATATTAAAAAATGAAAAAAAAAAATGAAGTTTGTTAAACATTATTTTAAAAAAGTATTATAAGTTTTGTATCCAAGCTTTGAAAAGAGTTTAAAACTTGAAGATTTTACTTTGAAGTGAAGTTTACGGTAAAGATATATATTTTATTATAATATGTGTAGTAGAAAAAATCGTTTATAATTGTATGACACGTTTTAATTTCCTTTAAAATTGTATGACACATTTTAATTTCCTTTAAAATTGTATGACACGTTTTAATTGCCTTTAAAATTGTATGACTCGTTTTAATTGCCTTTAATATTGTATGGATCGTTTAAAATTGTATGCCACGTTTTAATTGCCTTTCAAATTGTATCACACGTTTTAATTGGCTTTTAAAATTGTTGGAGTTTAGTCAAAAGTTTAAATTTAGAGAACACTCAAACTCTCTCCTAGTATCTTATAAGCTTCATATTTAAATAAATACCTTACAAAATCATACCCATAAGAGATAGCGTATCATAAATTTGCAGTTCGATGAGTTTTATTATTTATTTCGTTTTCTGTTTTCTATGTCTGTGAAAATACTTTGTCAACGAGTGATATTTGACCAAATTCGAATCATCTTTCAAGGTATAATCTTTATTGTAAAACGTAAATTTTTATGGCGGAATCAGTTATAAAAATCTATGCTTCATGACATTGAGATAATAAGTTCATTAATTCCAATTGCTGCAATCAATGTCGTTATGTTTATTGTTAGTTCCTGCAATGAGTTTGAAATGTCTAGATTGACACAATCTCAGATGCCACATCGCGACCGATTGCCGTCTTCTCTGAAAGTTCTGTTTTTACTACGTTTTTAGTAGCTTGCTTTCTTGTTTGTTTGTCCTGTACAAATCTTGCAATCGATTTTTAACTAACTTCCCGAGTAGCTAGACATTTGAAGCTTTTAGAATTAATCAGAACACGATGACAATACTGAAGCTTAGAGTTTCAACTTGTTAAATTCTAACATATTATTGTTAAAATCAATATCCTTCCTTACAATTGATTTTCTGATAGAAAATTTTTATTGAAACATGAAATATTTAAGTATTGATATTTTTGAATTGACTTAAAAAGATAAATCAGAATAGTACATTTGAGAAAAATCTTTCGAATATGGCCTGGTGTGCATTGATGATAAAAGTGTTCTTATGAATTTCCGCTCATGTTATCTCTCCTGTTAAAGCATTCTAATGGAGCAATTCTTCAATATTTTAGAAACAGGATTCTTTTGAGTTGAAAAAGATAAGAAAATATATTTAGCCCATTTTTCATTGACGTACACTTAAAGCATGTGTCAATGAAGTTAATCTTATACGGCGAAACTTTTCGGACATTGTTTAATAATTCTCTATTGATAAATTTGATCTTTTTTTCTTTTTTTGTTAAATTAGAGAATAGATTTACACACATTCTCCTTTTGATTTGACCGTGAATAAATGTCTTGGAAAAAAATGAATGTCTGTTTTTTGATAAGAAACTTTTTCAGTATTGATGTTCATATTGACTTGAGAGAATTTTTAATAAAAAAAAAAAAATCAAAAGATTTTCGTAAAAATATTAGTAAAGTATAGTAAGGGTTTACTTAGTTTGATAGATCGTATCCTTCTAATACTCGAAAGGAAACATCCTGCGAGAAATATGAACAATTCATGAGGACCTAAGAAAGAGAAAAAGGTGGTAGAGTAGTTTATTGCTTTAAGCCGATAAGGTGATGGCCCAATATTGACTTTTTGGCCCACGCCAAACAACACTTAAGTGGCCCACGTACAGGTTAGAACGGATAAAAAAAAGAGAATATATACACAATCTTCTTTTTAGAATATAAGTTGGTGTAGTCACAAAGAGAAACGCCGACATGGCAAACAGACGTTCAGAGGTAATAGACCCTGTTGAAGGTGTTTTGTTTAGTCGCCGATGCTAGCGCTGCCTGCGGTAGTTGCCTTCTCTACCGTCTATTGTATTTCCTGTCTCGAGTTCTGGCTAGAGTTGAAATTGAGATGAAATTATTGTCTCTCTCTTAATATTCATATTTCAGAGTGTAATATCCGGATTATTATTTTTCTCTTGAATGATATTGGGTTTTTATGCGGTCTGATATATTCATTGTTTTTTTCTTCTTAAGCAAATCTTAGTTTTTAAATTATCTTAAGTTTCTTTTTTGATTGAGGAATTTTGCCGTAGGATGATTTTTTTTCATTTACGGCTACATATCTTAAGAAATCAAATTTAATTAATTGACTCCTGAAGACTTAATTTATAACAAAGGCTTAATTATTTATTTTCATTTTTGATTATACATGAAGTAATTAGTAATTTTTAGTGGCCAGATATATGGAAGAATTCGAATATTGATTGTACAAATTACGTCCCTCTTAGATAATACTTTTTAAAATGATTAAAATAATTCTATCTTTTAATTAATAATTTTAAGATTAGACTGTAATTAATTAGTTTAAGAAACATCAAACTTCTTTTCAAAAATCCTTGTTGGCACTTCTATAGATTGTTACTCCCCTTATAAAAAAATAAAAAAGGAGGAGTAGCAAATTAAAGAAGGTGTACGGAATGTTCTTCTTTAGACTGTTACTCCCCTTATAAAAATTCGAGTGTAATATTTCTTTGTCCGAAAGTACATTGAACTAAACATCCCTTTGTCTTAATAGTCATTTAGTCAGTCATTTATATTCTAAAACAACATAGAGTAGTCACAATTTGAAGAAGTGCACCTTATTTTGTAATAAAAAGTATTAAATAGAAAACCTTTAATGTCATTATGATCATTTATTTGTTAATAGTTATTTATTGGACCTTTTTAATTTTATAGTGGATTATTAGATTTAATGCAAAGAAAATTTTATTCAATTTTTAAGTTTTTGGTAGTATTCATACTACGAAATGTTTAAATTTTAATTTTTAAGTTTTTGGTAGTACTTATACTACGGAACGTTTAAATTTTAATTTAAATCAAATTATAATTTCTATTTACAAAGGGAAACAGTCAGAGAAAAATAGACCTCTGCGCCGGGATTCGAACCACGGACCTCCCCCTCATTTCCAGTGTGCGGGTGCTCTAGCCAGTTAGTTACAGGTACTAATTGAGTACTTTATAATTACAAGCGTATTTCTCGGTCTAGTTCTATTGTCGTTTCTTGACTTCTAAGACTTGTGGAAAAATTTGAAAAAGCTTAATTCGGGATTAGGTATCGATATTGTCAGGTGAAAGTATTCTTCTGTGTAGCTTAACTGGCTAGAGCACCCGCACACTGGAAATGAGGGGGAGGTCCGTGGTTCGAATCCCGGCGCAGAGGTCTATTTTTCTCTGACTGTTTCCCTTTGTAAATAGTAATTATAATTTGATTTAAATTAAATTTTAATTTAAATCAAATTATAATTATTATTAACACTAGAAACTTTCCGTAATATGAATACTACCAGAAACTTAAAAAT
Source organism: Gerris buenoi (assembly GCA_001010745.2). Lineage (NCBI taxonomy): Eukaryota > Metazoa > Arthropoda > Insecta > Hemiptera > Gerridae > Gerris > Gerris buenoi. The sequence goes on from KZ651408.1 coordinate 670,817, forward strand.
TGAATTTCTAATTGATTGTACAATATACAGGTACTAATTGAGTACTTTATAATTATAAGCGTTCATACTCGGACTAGTTCTAATGTCATAAATATTAACCTGCTAATCTTGTAGAAATATTGAAAGCTTGGATTCGGGACTAGTTATCGGTTACGTCAGAGAAAAAATATTCTCCTGTGTAGCTTAGTTGGAAAGAGCGCTACACTGGAAATGTAGAGGCCCGTGGTTCAAGTTCCGGCGCTGGAGTCTATTTTTATCTGTGTGTCTCCCAGCAATCCTATACTAATAATATAAGCAACTAAAAACTAAAGCAATCCTATACTTTGTTCAATACTCTTTGTTAATAACGAACTTTTTTGTTGCGATTTTCTAGGTGACTTGACAACATCGAGGGTTCTTGACAGGGAAGAGCGAAGTGAATACGAACTTGTCGTGGAAGCTAGAGACGGTGGCTCACCAGCTCGTTCATCGAGAGCAAGACTTAAAGTTTCAGTGACCGATGTGAACGACAATGCACCAGAGATGGTTGATCCGAGGGAAGATGTGGTTAGTGTCCGGGAAGAACAGCCTCCAGGTACAGAAGTGGTCAGAGTTCGAGCTATTGATCGGGATCAAGGAACTAACGCTTCACTCACATACTCCTTACTCAAAGGTAATTGCATTTTGATCAATTTAAATTTGATTATGGGGAATATAGAATATAAATTTCGTATGGCGATCTTTATTCGTTTAAACTTATTTGAAGATAAACTTATCTTCATGTAGGGAGCCAGGGTAGCCGAGCGTCTTAGGGCGCTTGCTCAGCTATCAATAAGTCGAGGTCGTGGGTTCGATCCCGTGCCATGATACTCTGAATTGCATCAATGAATCGCGGACGGTGCAGGGCGAGGGACACCCTTTATGGGGACTCTTTCCCCACTCTCTGATGTGGGTCCAATATGTATCATGATGATGTGGTTTGTATCTATGGTTCGAGGATGGAGCAGGGCGAGGGACACCCCCTATGGGGCACTCTTCCCTCACGCTTTGACGCACGCTTATATAGCTTACTAATGACCACACCATACAAGTGGTTCGCCCTACCCGTTCTAGTAGGAAGTAGTAGACTACTACTACTATATTGTCTAAAACAGCAAGAGCAGGGCGAGGGATACCCTTTATGGGGACTCTTCCCCCACGCTTTGACGCACGTTTATATAGCTTACTAATGACCACACCATACTCGCTTCGGCGGTACAATGTACAAATGTATGATGTGTGAAGTAGCTGGAACTCTCCACCACGGGGCATAAAAAGGGCCTATATAAATATAAGTGATGGCCTAATTGCAAGGTTCGAACAAGTGGTTCGTCCTACCCGTTCTAGTAGGAAGTACTAGACTACTACTACTACTACTAAGTTTTTTTACAACAAGTGGTTCGTCCTACCCGTTCTAGTAGGAAGTACTAGACTACTACTACTACTAATACTACTACTATCTTCAAGTATATTTTTAGCACTATGACTTAATGGAATCCTGTAAGTACGTAATGGAATCCTTGTTCTAAATTGTTGCAGGCGATTCAGAAGGATGGGGTTCATTTACGATGGATCCAGTATCCGGAGTTGTTCGAACCAGAGTTGTGTTAGATCACAGTGAACGTCCAGTATATCGTCTTTCCGTAGCTGCTTCTGACCAAGGATCACCTCCAAGACAAACAGTCAGAACTCTCAGAGTAGAAGTCCTTGCCATAAATGACAACAGGCCTACATTCTCCAGCTCTAGTCTTCATTTTAAGGTAAGATGGTCAATACATAAGAACATTTTTACGCTATAAATTAAAAATGTGTAGAACATGAAACATCTTTAAGTGTCGTTGAAAGAAAATTTTGGTTTGAATAGAAGCAGTTCTTAATCTGCAAATTAGAGGCAACAGTCAACCTCATCATGCCACTCGAATTCTTTGTCTGCGACATTTTTTTTTAGAGGCAGCCGAATTGAGGTGTAGAATCCTTAAACAGGAGTCGGGAGATACCTCAAATCCGCTCTCTTACAACCTGTTAATTTTATTCGTAACATTACAATTTAAAATTTTATCAGTCAGTAGGTATCTAGTTGGATTCTTAGTTCTGTAAAAATGTTAAAAATCGTTTCCTTATGAACGATAGAAATAGACTTATATTAAAAGAAGAATGAATTTTAATTGAATCTAACGTTGTTTCACTTTAATTATCGTGTTCTATTTAATTAGGATGTTTAAAACATGTATTTAAACAATCAGCATACTTACTCATATAGTTAGCTCGATTGTTAATAACAGTTTCACGAAATTTTATCACTATAATATTATGTACTCATAAATAGTAAATATTATTTTCAATGGAGCTCGTTATCATTAAGTAAACTTAACTGCTTTTAAAATGTGTTCGGCGCTGATAGTTCTTAGTTTTATTTGTATTAACTGTAATGAAATTTACATTTTACCAACTGTGTTAATGCCTTCTCCAGTGAATAATACTTGCAAAATATTGTCTAGTTAACATTCATTTTGAAAGTTGTATTTTTTTGAACTACCTAATATTAGTTTTTATTTGTACCGCATTATGCTTTGATCTAATGTGTTGTATTTTTTAGTTTCTTTTAATGTACTGTTACTTATTATTACTGTTATTTAACTAGACATTTCCTTAAAAGAAATTTCGAATTTTCGTTAATGTAGTTATTTGACTTCTATACAAAGGCATAAATATGTTAAATTAACCATGGCTGCTAGTGCTTTTAAGTTGTACCAATTTTACATTTTATGCGTAATCTATCTTAAATTCTACTAGGAATATAAACTGGGATTTACTTTACCTTTAATAATTTCTACTCTTGAATGGATATTTGTTGTTACATCTTATCTAATTATCATCATGTGTTTGTCCACACAGGTGGGAGAGGATGTTGAAGTTGGCTACGTAGTAGGTGGAGTAGTAAGCAGTGATGGAGTCGAGGAAACAGGCCGTGCAAGTGGCGGCCATGTCACTTACACTTTAACTTCTGTATCACCTCAAGAGTCAGCCTTTGATTTGGACAGAAGCAGTGGATCTCTTGTTGTAGCCAGAAACCTAGACAGGGAACTTTGCTCTGAATATCGTCTAGAAGTCAGAGCTCTTGATACCAGTACAACTAACAATCCACAGAGCAGTGCTGTAGTCGTCACGATCCAAGTTACCGACGTCAACGATAATCCTCCTCTCTGGGATAAGGAAATGGTAGAACTTGAAATTTCAGAAGATTCACAGGTCGGTTCGTCAGTATGGAACTTCAGTGCTTCCGATGCAGATGTAGGGCCTAACAGTGATGTGCGATATTCTCTAGTCTCTTGTGAACCTGAAACCAGTTCCTTTTCTGTTGATAAACTGACAGGATCTTTAATACTTTCCGAACCTCTTGATAGAGAAGCGACTTCAAATTACATCGTGGTTGTAAAAGCTACTGATCAAGCCACCAATATCACTCAAAGGCTCTCTTCTTCTCTTACTGCCAAGATTTTTGTGAGAGATGTGAATGACAATGCTCCTAAATTCGTCTACCCTGTTTCCACCACTATTTGGGCAAGAGGAGGACCTGAAAGAGACCTCACACAGTTGGTCGCTTTGGATCCAGATGCCGCTGAAAACGGAAGAGTTACTTATACAATATCTTCAGGGAACAGTGACGACTTGTTTTCATTGGACTACTCCACTGGAGTCTTGTCTGTTGTTCGGCCTTTGGACCCTGGTTCTCGCTACTTCCTCAATGTAACAGCATCAGATCTCGGTCATCCTGCCAAACATGCTGTCCTCAGCTTGTCCGTCAGAGCTCATTCAGGAGCGTTATCTCCTCCAAAGTTTCAACAGCCTCGTTACGTAGCCAATATCTCGGAGGATGCTTCTCATGGATCATTTGTTGTCAGAGTACTGGCCAAATCATCATCTGATTCTGGTAACTATAGTTTTGCTTTATGCATACTTATTTTCAAATTCTTTGTTTATTTATTTGTTTGTTTTTTAAATGTAAACTATAATAATTACTATTTTCTTTTAGGATCTATTCGTTATCGTTTGGGAGGTGGAGTAGATGGCTTTACCATTGGTGAAGAAACTGGAATCGTCAGACTTGAAACCAAGCTTGATCGTGAGACCAAATCTTGGTATAAACTTGCTGTTTTGGCAGAAGCATCTTCCAGGCAAACTTCAGCAGAACTTTACATCACCGTTACTGATTCAAATGATCACGCACCTTCTCTGGGCTCATGTCGACCTCTTGTAATTCCTGAAAACTCTGAACCTTCTGTCATCCATAGATTTGTTGCATTTGATCCTGACCTGGGAAACAATGCTCGAATTACATATTCCATAACAGGTAAGCTTCAGTTTATAGTTGTTTTTCAAACCTTATTTATCTTTATAACTTTCTTGATATGTTAAAAAATTCGAATTATAATTTATTTAAACTATTGTTTTAACCGATCATTACAAATTCCCCTTTGTTTTTAGGAGGAAATGTTGGAAACAGATTCCGGCTTGACCTTGGGACTGGAGAACTAAGTGCTAGAGCCTTGGACAGAGAATCACAAGGCAGATACATTCTTACTGTAACTGCTGAAGATGGAGGACAACTTACTGGATCTTGCAACCTTACCGTAAGTTTTTATAGAATAATTTACTTAAAAAATGAATGTGAATTTTGTTTTTGTTCTTATTTTTTACTGATTTAGTGAAAACTATAAGTATACTAATACATTTTTGTTTTGTTTCTAGGTGATTGTGGAAGATGTGAATGACAATGATCCTGTGTTTGAAGAAGCTCAGTATAGAGGGAGGGTTGCTGAAGATGCTTCTCCCGGTACCTCTGTACTGCGCACTCGTGCCACTGATCCTGATTTAGGTCCAAATGGAAAGATTCTCTACTCTCTGGCTAATCAAACTCATTCGCTGTTTACAATTGACAACAAAACTGGAGTAATTTACACAATTGGGTATGTGCCATTTTTAATTTTATAACATATGAATCTTTTCATTTGTAATTATATATATGTTTTGAGTTTTTTAAAATATGAATTTACTAATTAAAGTTTTATGTTGTGTTATTCTAGGAGTTTTGATAGAGAGAAGCAAAACATCTATGAATTTGAAGTGGTGGCTACTGACAATGGAAGATACGATACTAGGTCTAGACGTGTTCCAGTAACAATTACTATAACAGATGTCAACGACAACAAACCTAAGTTTGACCAGTATCCTTTTATTGGGAATCTTAGTTCTTACACTAGACCTGGTCAAGATCTTGTGAGGGTAGTTGCAACTGATTCAGATGAAGGTCCTAACGCTGACATAGTTTACAGTCTTTCTGGCTCGGAATCTAGATTTAGAATCAATCCAAGAACTGGAGTTGTCTCAGTTGCCAGTTCACTTCCTCTTGATACTGGATCGGAAATCTTCAGAGTAAATGTTATTGCTACTGATAAGGGGAACCCACCTCGCAGCTCTACTGGACTTGTTGAGATTAGAGTTGGGGATGGCACTCGTTCTGCACCTCTTCTAAGATTCCACAATTCAACTTACTACGCTAATGTTCAAGAAAACTCACCCAGAGGAACACAAGTAATTCAGGTAAAGTTTTTTGGTTGTTCAACTTTCATAATGGTCTAGGTACTATCTCTTTGTAAAGAGCAATAACTATTGATATCCAATGTATCATTCGTTTAAAAGAAGTCATGTATAATAACAATCCTTTATCTCTTTCAGGTATCTGCGGTCAGAGCTGATGGAAGGAGACAAAAAATCTCTTACTCGATTGGAGCTGGAAATGAAGATAACAAATTCGCTATCAACTCTGCTACTGGCACGGTTACTGTTGATAACTGGGAATCACTCGATTATGAAACCACACCCAGAGTAACTCTTGTGGTTGTTGCAACTGCTGTTGTCTCTTCTGAAAACTCTGTCTATGGCTACTGTGAAGTGGTTGTACAACTTCTGGATGAAAATGATAACTCGCCTAAGTTTACTCAAGATCTTTACTACGCTTCAGTATGGGAAGGAAACAACAAGGGAAATTTTGTCATGCAAGTAAGTCAACCTTTTTGTAAAAAGACCTTTCTTTTGAAATTGAAAGTACCTTTTGAATCAGTCTATTTCTTTAGATTACTTATATTAATTTAGAATTTGGTTCATTTCCAGAAAACTCCTATTATCTTTTGTAATTTTTATGTTAAACATGATTCTAATTATGATGTTTGTTACCAGGTATCTGCTGTTGATGTTGACCAAGGAAGAAATGCTCATCTTCTGTACCACATTGTCGATGGAAATCATGACAACGCTTTTGTCATCGAACCTCCTTTCTCCGGAGTGGTTAAAACAAATATTGTCCTCGATAGAGAGATCAGAGATTCTTATAGATTGACTGTTATTGCAACTGATGAAGGAGTACCTCAGCATACTGGAACTGCTACTATCAAAATCAATATAGTCGATGTCAACGATAACCAACCAACGTTCCCACCTCATACTGTCATTTCTGTTAACGAGGGTAAGTGAATTCAAAGTTAAAACTCTTTATATTTTGGGGACCTTTTTATATTTTTCGGATAAATTTAAACAATGCTAGCTGAAATAATGTGAGGGATATACAGTTATTGATATGAGAGGATGATACAGTTCACTTAACAAATCTTTACCTCATCAATTCATGGATTAATTTAATTTAATGCTTCCTTAGCTCTTTCTTGAAGTTATTGCTTTAAAGTCTAATTTAAAATGTTCTTTTATTTTGCAGGTAAGAAAACTGGAAGTGTACTTACAGCAGTTACAGCCAATGATGTCGACACAAATCCAGCTCTTACATACAACTTGTTGGATAATGCTGATGGACATTTCAGTATTGATAGATTCAGCGGACAAGTAATTCTCTGTAGACCATTGGATTTTGAGACTGTCAGAGAATACACTTTGAACATATCTGCATCAGACTCACTTCATCTGGCTAACACTCTTCTTACTGTTAAAGTTACTGATGATAATGACAATGTGCCACAGTTCCAGCGCTCATTCTACTCTGCCTTCTTACCTGGTAAGTTGAATATTAAAAAGTAAGATTAATATCATCATTTCCATTACAAATAAAAAATGGCTCCTGAATTAGTGCCTTTGGCTTCAAAAAATTACAACCTTTATAATATTTTTAGTACAATATAATTTATCATCCAGTACTTTTTATGCCATTCCTTGACTCAATGCTAGAATTAAATTTTAATATTGCATCTTTTATTGTTTCAGAAAATATCGATCCAGGGCAAGCCCTTTTGACTGTCCAAGCTACTGATTTGGACACTGGAAAGAATTCAGAAATTCTCTACTCCTTCACATCCCCTGTTAATGGATTTTTAATTGATGAAAAGACTGGAGAAATCACAGTTAATCGTAGCAGCGTGCGCATCCCAGATGATTCTCCTAGCAGAGTGATTGATTTTGGTGTTAAGGCGACTGATAGAGGACGCCCATCACTTTTCTCAACTGCATCTATTAGAATAACAGTAGAAGATTCCAACATGGCTAGATCTTACTTCATCAAGAATGAATTCAAGTCAGTTTTTATCCATTCATATTTAAGTTTTTTTTAATTAACAAATCTTCTGATTAACAAAATTTAATTATTCTGACTGTAGCAGTTCTCTTATTGTTCCTTTCATTGATTTGTTGCAGGGTCTTCTTAAAAGAGAATGTAAAAGTGGGTACATCAGTTATCAAAATGGCTCCTGAATCAGCTCTGGATGTGCCTCTTGCCTCAAAATACCACATTGTTGACGGAAACAATAACGGAGCTTTCCATGTCATCAGGTGAGCTTTCAAGATAATATTTATATTAAAATTTACATAAGTTTATTTGAATGAACTTTTATAGTTGTATGATACTATTTCCTTGCCGTTAATAGTTTTTTAATATGATTTTTTCCCTTGTGTTTCTAGTGCTTATGGAGAATTAGTTTTGGTGAAAGCTTTGGACAGAGAAACTCAAGATACCTACACACTTACCATTGCTCACGGTACAGACAACTCTTCCTCAGCTACAGTTTACATCACAATAGAAGACGTCAATGATAACTCACCGAAATTCAAGCCGTTTGAAGAAAATATACCTCTTATGGAATCGGTGCCAATCGGTCATGTTGTCACTCAGTTCAAAGCGTTCGATGACGATCTACCTCCCAATTCAGATATTAGATTCGATATAGTTTCAGGAAACGATAGAGACTTATTTGAAATGGATTCTTACAATGGTAAATTAAAAGTAAAGAACAAGTTAGATTTCGACGGTGGTTTTAATACTTTCATGTTGGTTGTATCGGTAACAGACGGCGGTAGAGAACCAGATCTGCCTCTCACCACCGTAGCATCTGTCAAAATTCAACTTCAAGACGAAAACGATAATGTTCCGAAGTTCCCTGTTTTAGAGTATTTGGAATTCGTAGGTGAGAACGAACCAGTAGGGTCGACTGTTTTTGCCGCTAGGGCAACAGATATGGATTTAGGTGTGTACGGAACTATCGCATACTCCATTGAATCTGCTGCAGCTTCGGGCTACACCGATATCGAAGACTCTTGGAAACTGTTCAAAGTTGATTCCGCTACTGGTGTCGTTACAACAAATTCCCTGTTCGATTATGAAACTAGAAGTAGATACGCCTTTACTCTGTCAGCTACTGATATCGGTGGTTTGGCCACCAGGGTGAAAGTCAGAGTCGAAATAGAAAGCAGAGATGAATTCCATCCTCAGTTTACTGAAAGAACTTACAAATTCTCTATAAATCATTATGATTTGCCTACTGGTTTTGTAATCGGTCATGTCGTCGCTACTGATAGAGATAAAGGACCTGACGGCAGAATAGTTTACCAACTCTCAAACCAACATCCTTACTTCAAAGTTAACAGGACTACTGGTGCTATTTTACTTAAAAAGAAAATAGATTTGAACTTCGATACCAGCCAAGAAATTAGTTTTGTAGTGACAGCAAGCTCCGGAAGACAAGGGTCTTTAACTAATATGACAGTTGTAGAAATTACTCTCGATCCCCTCGCAGGTCGGGATACCAATCTAATCAACGGAAAAGATAACAATACCGCTCTCACCGCATCCACCGGAGGTGTCGCAGATTGGGCAGTAGGACTTCTCATCACTCTAATCCTTATCATTCTCTCCTTCGGTGCTGTTTTCTTGTTTTTACATGTGAGAAACAGAAGAAATAAAAACATCAATAAGCCTGGTTTAGGAGGTCCCAATCCCGATTACGTGGACCCCAGTGCTTTCGATACCATACCTATTAGAGGAGGAGTGTCAGGTGCTCAATACGGTCCTCCTAAGTACGAAGAAATCCCAACGTATAGAAATGCCAAAAGTAACAGCTCTAACAGTGGTGCTGGAACAACAAGCCAATTGGGTTCGGATCAATCCGGATCCAGTGGCAGGGGCTCGGCCGAAGACGGTGAAGATGTGGAAGACGAAGAAATCAGGATGATAAACGAAGGTGTTCAGAGAGAAGGGATAAGAGAAGACAACATGTCTGACGTATCCAATACTCAAGAGTACTTGGCTAGGTTGGGAATCGTAGATAAGAAATCCGAATCTGCCAGCTCTCGGAGACACGACAGTGTGGCAGGGAGTAGTGGTAAAGACGTCATGATACACCCGGACATCCCTTTAGAAGGGCTCTTCGTAGACGAATCAGCGGAGGAGGCCGACTTTAGGAACCTTATCTATTCCAAGTTGGCAGAAGTAGGGAGCGAGAGGGGGAGTGAAGACGGTAGAGTGATCGGCTTGAGGGGTTTCCCCCAGCCGACAGTGGGTGCGCCACTCAGTTCCTTAGTCCATTGTGAAGAAGAATTAGCCGGGAGTTACAACTGGGATTACCTCTTAGACTGGGGATCACAGTACCAACCGATAGCTCATGTATTTAACGAAATAGCCAGGTTGAAAGACGACGCCGCCAGTGTCAAGAGTGCCACTAGCGGCGCGTCTAGTGGTAAAGGTAAAGCTACTAAGCCTCCACCTTTACTGACGTCGGTAGCTCCTAGGTCTATAGCGGCTCCTAGGTCGCACCCTAAAACCCATCCTCACCCTAGGTCTCCTCCTTCGTCCACAGTATCTTCGTCTCCCATCGTAACCCCTAGGTTACCTTCTACCCACCCTCTTCGAAACGTAACCGCCGAAACCGAACTAAGAATATGAGAATATTTGTATATTTTGTGTTATTTATTATAAGTCATGTAATGGAAACAATCCCGCCGTGTACAAATTGTGTATTTATTAATATTCGTGCCAGCTATTTAAGAGAAAAAAACAAATTATTTTTGTGATTATGATTATTTTTATATATTACGAAATGTAGACGTGATTTAACCAAATCAATTGAGTTTTTATTTTTTTCCGATTGACGTTTTTGTAAATAAGTATAAATACTTTTATTTAGACTAGAATTATATTTTTTAAAGAATTGTAAATTACTTGAGTCACATTCGACTAGAGACATTCCTAGTGATATTGTACGTGTACATACTGAAATTAATCAAAATTACTTTTGCACGTTTAGGTGCGGAAAGAAAAATAATATTACCATGTGTATTAGGACTGTGAATGTTATTTTACCTACAGTGCTGTTAAGCCATTCGTATCAATTTATTATTGTGTACATTTTTTTTAATTAAAAACGACTGTCTTAGACATGAAATAGTGTAAATATAATTTTGTTTAGTATTTTAGATAATTAGAAACACGATAAGACTGGCTTAATAGCAAGAAAGTTCTTTTTTTCTTTTGCTTATTATGCTCAATGATAGGTAATACATCAATTACTTGTGATCCTGTTTATAATTAACTTAAAAATCAAAAACTTTTTTTTTTTTCATTAATTTTTTTTTTGCAAATAAATTTTGTGGCACTTACTTTTATTTTTATTTTATATCATTGTTATAGTTATTATTATTATTATTTTTTTTTATAGATTGTCTAGCACACTCAGAACTTTTTTATCTTTTTTTTATGTAGATATTAATGTTATTAGTATTTTTTTAAAAAATGATTTATAACATGAGATAAATGTTGTGATAATAATAATATAAATATAAAAAATCAGTACCTAAAAAAAGAAATGAAAAATGAAAAGATACTCAAAAGACTAGAGTGCCATTTAAAAAAAAATAATAATAAAAAAATAACAATCTGTAAACCTATCATATTATGTAATGAAACCACCTAAAAATATGCAGGTATATTAAAACTCAATTATCTACCTGTATTTTATCATTATTATTTATGTGCTATTATTTTTTTTTTTTTTATTAATTTTACGACAATTGAGAATACTTTGCTTTTGAACCAAACCTCTTAATAATTCATTATAGTGCAACACTGTAATTTCAACTTAGGCAAAAAAAATTACCTCCTTTAGTTGTTAAAAAAAATGGTTTTGTCCTTTTCATTACATTTTTGGAATGTAAAAATATTGCACTTAGTAAATTAACATTTAGCTTTCTTCTGATTTAAATTAAATAAATTATCAAATTATTAAAAAATTGATTTTTTTTTTTTTATAAATTATCAAATTATTATCGGAATGTTAGTTGTACGTTTGTCTTACCAGCATGTGATAATGTTTTTATCACTTGCTAGGGTCACATGATAAGAAATTCTGGTGCAATCTTCAGCCCTCAATACCTCAGGACCATAATATTCGAATACCATAATACCGATCCATTATTGTACTCACTTAATATTTAGACCACAGTTAGAGTGTCAAAAATATAGAGGAAAGAATTTAAATTTGTGAGGAAAATAAAAAATAAAATAGGTCCAAAAAGACAACCCTTGGTTAATAATTTCTAGGCTTAGAGTAAGACAATATTATCTTCATTTTTTTTTTTGAGATTTTTAGCGTTATATAAACCTTTAGAATGCTTGTGATTCAATACACAAGCTGATTGGGGCATATTATCTCTATCTATTATATCTATCTATATCTATTATAGATAAATATAATTTGTTCCAGTCAGCTTATGTATTGAAACACATGCATTTTAAAGGTGTATACAACTCCAAATTGCAAAAAAATAAAAATAAAAAAGTAGATAACGGTGGCTGACTCTAACCCCTTGAAGTATTTTAATGCTAACGAAATCTAGATTGACGTAAATCTGGAAGAAATCAATAAATCTCANCTGCATGTTTTAATTACTTTCCTGCATGTTTTAATTACTTTCCTGCATGTTTTAATTACTTTCCTGCATGTTTTAATTACTTTCCTGCATGTTTTAATTACTTTCCTGCATGTTTTAATTACTTTCCTGCATGTTTTAATTACTTTCCTGCATGTTTTAATTACTTTCCTGCATGTTTTAATTACTTTCCTGCATGTTTTAATTACTTTCCTGCATGTTTTAATTACTTTCCTGCATGTTTTAATTACTTTCCTGCATGTTTTAATTACTTTCCTGCATGTTTTAATTACTTTCCTGCATGTTTTAATTACTTTCCTGCATGTTTTAATTACTTTCCTGCATGTTTTAATTACTTTCCTGCATGTTTTAATTACTTTCCTGCATGTTTTAATTACTTTCCTGCATGTTTTAATTACTTTCCTGCATGTTTTAATTACTTTCCTGCATGTTTTAATTACTTTCCTGCATGTTTTAATTACTTTCCTGCATGTTTTAATTACTTTCCTGCATGTTTTAATTACTTTCCTGCATGTTTTAATTACTTTCCTGCATGTTTTAATTACTTTCCTGCATGTTTTAATTACTTTCCTGCATGTTTTAATTACTTTCCTGCATGTTTTAATTACTTTCCTGCATGTTTTAATTACTTTCCTGCATGTTTTAATTACTTTCCTGCATGTTTTTTTTTTAAATATTTCAATGACAAATCATCGAAATAGATTACTTTCCAGACTAAAAACAGTTAAGTAATGCTTAATTTTTCTGCCATAAGTAGATAAATAAATATATAGAAAATGATTACTGATTACATATCAGGAATATAGAAAAATAAAGGAGATACAATTTGAGTATTAATTTTATATGGAAAGGCCTTAACTTAAAACCTGCCTCAGTTCTATCAATTTTGTTCCTTTTTAATTAGCAATTATTTTGATGAGTTAGTTTTCTAATTATTAAATTAACCTTAAACTAAAAATTAAAAAAACATATATGAATATAGCATTGACTAATATGTTGTAGATGAATAATAATGATAGCAGCTACATAGATGATAATTGTATGAGATATCATGTTAGTAAAATACATTTTTTTTTAGCTACTCTTACTATTGAAATAAGACATCGAAAAATGTTTATAATTAATTTTTTAACGTTTAGTTTATTCTTATTATTATTTGTGATTATTTTTTCACTGAAATATTTTATTATTATTTAAATGATCATCCACCTCTTGACTTAACTTTTATCTATTTAAAATTGTATGATATGTATATAATGTTATTTTCTACTTTTGTAAGTAGGAACAATTATAAATATTAATTAATAAATTTTGTACTGAATTTTAATAATTGATTTATTTATTTGTTTTTTTAAATATATACCTAAAACCTTTTCCCTTATAAAAACTAGATTAAATTATATGTTCAATGGTAAATAACAAAAAAGGAAATTTTTACTAATTTATTGTTGTGAAATACAGATAGAGGAAAGTTTAAAAAAATGGTAAACGCCTAAAATAAGCAGAAAAAAATGTGTATTGAAATAATACATTATGCGTCTAGTGCGGAAAGTAGCATTTTGTATGAGAGTATGGAGTTTGTACCTGAGCGACAGTGAGGGTAGTAAAACCACACGAGCAAAGCAAAATGTCGTTTCGCACAAGTTTCATACCGTACTTTATCTACGATTGTGGATTTAAATAATAAATACAGGATACTCAAAAGACTAGAGTGCCATTTAAAAAAAAATAATAATAAAAAAATAACAATCTGTAAACCTATGTAATGAAACCACCTAAAAATATGCAGGTATATTAAAACTCAATTATCTACCTGTATTTTATCATTATTATTTATGTGCTATTATTTTTTTTTAAAT
>KZ651408.1:685606-700315 GCA_001010745.2 Gerris buenoi
TAATAATACTGAAATTACACATAGTTTTTTTTTTTGAGATTTCAACGGAATTATCCGTTTTAGGTGTTTTTAAGACCTCCTGAGTGGTTTTCAGTATGACGTATGTATGTGTGAGTGTTATCATCGTAGTGCCCAAGGTATTTAACCTAGGGAGTTGAAACTTGGCAGAAAAATCAGTCCTAACTTGTAGTGGAGCCGCCCGGAAAATCAGCTTTTCCCACCATCTTGAACCCCGTTTGCTGAGTCAGCAAAGATTTAAAAAATTGTAATAAATCGAAATTGATATTGATCGAGTTGAAATTTGGCACTAATGTACCTCTCTGTATGTCAAACAACCCCACTAAGTTTCATTTTGATATTGGGCGCCATTTTGAAATTATCAATTTTTGAATTTTTAAACTTTGAGGGTTAATAATACCAAACATATAAATAGGTTTTTGACATATAGCATATCATTGGCACCGGAAACAATTAAGGAACAAATATAAAAAAAAAACTGATGAAATTCTATTAATTAGTTTAAAAGTTATAAGCGAATATAATTATTTATTGGTGCGATAATTTTGATGATGTCAAAGTTTGATTACATCTGTCAAAATGCCGCCAAACTTAATCCAACTATGGTCTGATATCTGCCAGATTACTGAGGAACTGCATGTATCTTGGTTGCTGGTCACCAGATACATTGATTTCAGTCAGTTTGATGAGTGCTAGAACAAGGCATAATTCTTTAAATTTTACCTGATATTATGCTAGGCATCACATGACATTAACGTTAAAGTGAGCGTATGTATTGTGGTAAGTTATTGAATATTAAGAATATAGTAGTTAAACATGATGAGTGTCATTTGTTTAAGATGATAGAAGTAGAGGAGGGTTGTAGAGTAGGGGAACAGGATGTCTTCCAACTACACCCCAACAACAATCTTTACCATCCTCCTGCCCCTTTCCACTATTATTATAAACATATCACATCACTACACAAAAACCTCTGATTGTATCCAGTTGAAATTAAACATGTCAGTTTCAATTGTAGTTTAGACACTATGTATGAAGTTTTATTAAAATTTATATGTTAGAACGTAAGATAATGTTAAAAAAATTATTTTTTCTTTTTAAAGGTTTAGATCTGATTTAAAGAATTTGGCGATATTTATCTCTGAATAGTAGCTAAAAAAGATTTATTTAAAGAAATGTTCCGCTCATTGAATAGATAAAGGTAGAATCTATTCTTGTCGTAAAATCCCAATTTCAAATTTGATGCGCACGTTTACACAAGTGTTGCCTAAGAACACTTGGATGGATAATGCTGTCCAATGTACTTAGCCTGAGCATTGGTGAAAGAGACATGTATACCAAATTTCAACTAAAATGGTCAAATTTTACTCAAGTTATTGTCATACCTGTAAACGCTACTGAAAGACAGACACGATTCCTAATTTGTTGAATGTAAGAAGATAGCTTATGCTCGATTCAATAAATTCTAATAAAAAGCTTTCTTAGAAGACTTAAAAATGTGATTTTCTGTAAAGTTCTTTTGGAAACACTGAAGATTGTAATGTCTGTCAAAATACTCTTTCTTTCTACCCTTCAGACATAAATTTCTGTACAAAAGAACTAGATTTGTAACAGAAATACAGGAGTGGACAGAATGTGATATAATTATATCAGACTCAACTGTATAGTTTTCTGAAAATTACACACTTAATATTAAATAGCCAATATGGCGTAAAACTAAAACAAAAGTTTTAGTCAGCATGACATGTTATACATATTTTTTAAAAGGTCTTTAAAAGTAGGAAGAAATCATGTAACAATTAAAACTTCACATTTCATATTTTAGAGATGGCAAATGACTAAAAACAAGCTTTAGTCAGAGTGTAAATTAGACTAAACATCCCTTTTGTCTTAATAGTTATTTAGGTCAAAGTCATTTACATTCTAAAAAATCTTAGGGAAGTAACAATCTAAAGAATTTTAAATAATCCAAATTACAATTATCAATAACTACGGGAGACATACAGAGAAAAATACACCCCCGCACCGGGAATCGAACCACGGGACCTCTGTTTACCGTACAGGTGCTCTTACCATCTGAGCTATACGGGAGAATGATTCTTCTCTCTCGTAACTGATACATATTCCCGAATCCAAGCTTTAAATCTTATCCTACAAATCTAGAGAGCCAAATATTCACGGCAACAGAACTAGACCGAGAATTAACGCTTATAATTGTAAAGTACTCAATTAGTACCTGTACCTAGTACATCTATTAGAAATTCAATTTTTAAATTTTTGGTAGTTTTATTACTACGGAAAGATTAAATTTTAAATAATCCAAATTACAATTATCAATAACTACGGGAGACATACAAAGAAAGCCAATGAAGGACAATCTAAAGAAGCACCTACATAAGGTCAAAATAAGGATGCCGAAAATGGATTACTCAATAGCATACAAGACATCGGGTATGATAGGAGCAGAGGGCTTCAGAGTCGTACTGCTTACATTTATGTTTTCATTGAGAAATACGAAAATACGGCTACAACAAGATCGAGCGTCTGAGTGAATAATGATGGTGCTTGACACTTACCGCTCACCCCAGAAATTAATTTTTACTTACCGCTCACCCCAGAAATTAATTTTTACTTACCGCTCACCCCAGAAATTAATTTTTTACTTACCGCTCACCCCAGAAATTAATTTTTACTTACCGCTCACCCCAGAAATTAATTTTTTACTTACTGCTCACCCCAGAAATTAATTTTTACTTACCGCTTACCCCAGAAATTAATTTTTACTTACCGCTCACCCCAGAAATTAATTTTCACCTACCGCTCAGACTTTTCAATTAATTAGAAACTGTTATGAAGTAAACATGGCAGGAAACTAATTGAAAATACCAACCAGCTTATTATTTTCCTTCGCATTGTAACAGAGGCTTTAGGTTATATTTGTTAAGTGGAACTTAGCTCAAATTTTCGATAACTGTTTCAAATAATTTGAATAAAATACTCTCTTTTAGTATTTCCTGATGTGTTTACTTACTTTGCTAGATTGGTTAATTCTTAAGAATAAACGTATGAAAGATATAAAGCAGGCATGAGAAACCTTTTCTAGTCAGTAGCCAGATAAATATTATTTCCTCCATTGTGGGCCATCCACAAATACATACATAAAGGTGTGTTTACACCTGACATTTATTGAATAACATGTATGCCAGACAAAAATCTCAGTAGTGTAAACACCGAAAACTATATATCTGAGATTTATGTATCTACTGTCAGCTATAAGTGTCGACACTTCTATAACAACAGATGTAAACACCGATTATTATATCTGTGTATCGGAGGTAAAGGGCACTATCTCCATTTTTTTTTTACGAAATTGAGGTTTTAACAGTTTCCTATTATTTTTTTTTTGCTTTTTTAGAGGTACAAGGCACTATGTTCTAAGACTAAAACTCACAGATTTAGCCAGTTTGAAAAGGCACTATGAACATACTGGGGAGGTAAAGAGCACTATATGGCCATGTAGCTGTTTACCTCCAGAGAATTAAGAATAAGTTAGCACTATGTCCAGATAGGGCCCTATATACCTACTCCACTTAGTAAAAAATAAAATTACAACATTTAAAAAAAATGTGTAAAAAAATCATTAAAATAGCTCTCCCGAAAAATTTACAATTTGGCACATAGTGCCCTTTACCTCCGATACACAGATATTTTTCGTACATTTATTGCAAATTTAAGCATTGCGAGAAGTGTCAGACATATATCTCCCACATAAATCTTAAGCAATTTCTCTCAGATGTAAACTTTTGAATATTGATCAAAACTCTAATAATAACATCACTAGATGCCACGTCATAATCCATGGGTTTGACACAAAGAGATCAGGGTGTTACACTAACTACCCCACACAGTGGAAAATGCCATAATGCTAAATATGTATTTGTGGATATTGATCTGGCCCCCAAATCAGAGAAAGGATAATCCAGCACCTGACGAGAATAGGTTTCCCATGCCTGCTTTATCTTTCATAAGTTTATAATTAAGAAATCTCCACAAATCTAATGAATAATTAAACTAAAGAATACTTTCCTTCATCAACTTAAGTTTAATTTATTTAAAAATCTATTTAAAAAAAAATATCCCAAACCTTGGGAATACATAATTAATTAAAAATAGACTGCCAATTAGTGTGGCACATAGCTTCCTCGCATCCTATCACGTACTTTATTGTTACACTAACATTATTGTTATATTACTTTATTGTTATATTGTTTATTTTGTAAAAACTATTAATAGTTTTAGCGATCTTTAACACTTCATAGCGGTATCGCTGTT
Organism: Gerris buenoi; assembly: GCA_001010745.2. Taxonomy (NCBI): domain Eukaryota; kingdom Metazoa; phylum Arthropoda; class Insecta; order Hemiptera; family Gerridae; genus Gerris; species Gerris buenoi. The sequence goes on from KZ651408.1 coordinate 689,957, forward strand.
AGTTTTACTAAAAAAAATTATTCGACAAAAATGTTTCTCTCAACACAAGCGTTGCATGTGAACGCTTGGACGGATAATGTTGTCCAACAAACTTGTCCTGAGGATAAGTAGAATGAACATGTCTACCAAATTTCATCAAAATCAGTCGAAATTTACTCGTTATCGTCACACATTTCATAATTCACGGACACACAGACAGACTGACATGAGACCAAAAATGTTCCTTGATGTCTGAAACGGATTTCTGTCTTGGAATTTTTAAAATCGGAAACATAAAAGTTTTTCATTCTCAAAAGTGAACACAATGCTTCCGTTACCTTTGGTAAGCTCGGAAGCAAAAAATAATAATAAAATGCGCCTTGAAAATATTAATAAATAAACAAACAGTGAGGCAAGTAAGTAGATTGAAGATTAAATAACATTTCACACAAAATATTATTACTCTGCACAAGCGTATGAAGTATCTAATGCTTATGAAACGACATAATAGACCATTTCCAACAAAGTTAAGATGAACCATAAACCTTAAATGTATTTCTTCTTTCATAAAGCATTAACAATAAACCCTTTCAGACAACTTCCAAGTAACTAACTAAATAAAGCAAATGAATCCGTACAGTGAGTGGTAAAACAGCAATAATAATTAAACTAGGATTCCCAATAACAGGGGAACGGCATAGACGTGAGGTTAGCGTAGATGTACCTCCGACTAAAACCTAGTTCTTAACACTGATGTCAGGTGAGTTAGAATCCTACAGAGGTGAAATAAATTTCACACTGATGATCACTGAATGAGTAAGGGGGCCAGATTCCTTGATTAGTAAAGGCGGAGATACACATGCCGTCAAATTGGGGAAGTAGCTAGCATGCCAAAAGAGGGTATCTGCCAGTAACTGGCATACCAAGGAATTTTATTAAGTTTTTATCTGCTTGCTTGCCATGCAGCTACAGGCATGCCATTTACCATATCCACGTGCAAATAGGTGGCATGTTTTTGTTCAAGCTACAGGCATGTGTATCTCCGCCTTAATTTCTTAATGACGAGTTGATCGGAACGTGAAATTAACAGCCAAAAGTAAGGTCAACAAATAAAATTAAAAAACTACAAATTTAAAAGTAATTAATTTAGATGTAATAGAGAAATATACAGACTTAAATAATACAAACACGGTTGAATATACATAAATACAAAGTTACTTCTTGACAGGCGGCATAGGACCTGTCATTATAGGAGGTCTGACAGGCCCCATCGGTCCCATCGGACCCATAGGCATCATAGGTCCCATCATAGGAGGTCCAGGTCTCATTCCCATCATAGGAGGCATAGGTCCGTGAGGTCCCATCATCATCGGTCCCATACCCGGGTGCATTCCAGGAGGAGGCATCATGCCCGGTGGTGGCGGCCTAGGTGCTATCGCCGGGGGTGGGTTAACAGGAGCAGCGCCAGGCTTCCCTTGGAAATTAGCTGTGTTCAGCTTACCTGCTTTAAAGGCGGCTGTGGTCGCGTCGATAAGGTGTTGTGCCTGCTCTTCCATCCATTTCTGATAGTAGAATTTCACGTTATCTTTATGCTTCCTACCTTGGCAGTGGGTTTTTCTTACCGACGGAGAATCGTGCGTTAAATAAGTGTCACAATAATCGCAATAATATTTGGGCATGTTCAAGCAAGGAAAACTAATTAAAAATATAAAACAGCACTAAAAAATAACTAAGAAACAAGCCGCACAGCGTGAACGACAGATCCCAAACAATAACAAGAGAGAAGCAATGCAACAACAACTACATCTAGGCATGGAAGTTGTAGTTGCTGTTACTTTTTAGTTTACCAACATAACAGTGTTGCCACATGATATTTTTTTTCAACTCTTTAATCAAATGACTTTTTTTAAGAAACTTAATTATCTCCTTAATGTGTATAAAATTATTATTAAAATCGTTGGTTGAAGTCATATAAAATAAAAGAAAATACTTTAATATTCGCCATTACAAACTATAATGTGTTTTGTGCTTATGAAGGTTTGCCGTTAAATTCAAAACCTCTTTAAAAAAAGCGGGGATTCTATTTACCAGCTGATGATTAATAACAATACTACAATAAAACAAATTTTATGTTATGTAGAGTTTTTAAAGGATTTTTACAAATTATTCCTAGTATCTAAATAAATCTATACTCGCTAACAGTGCTTAATTAGTTTTTTACTTGAATCTCAATAAGCTTCGCGGTTTTAAACTGCGCAATATAAAGGTTGAATCACTTCGGGTTTCTCTCTGTTCTCAGTTATTTTTCTGCATAAGTATTTTACTAAATTTATATTAATTTATTATATTTTGTTAACTCTATTTAATTCAGTTATGTCTCAAGAAGAAGAAAAAGTTTTGAAAGATCTTGTTACTCAGTGTTTAGCGACAAAAGGATTTCTTGGAAAAATTCAGGTAATATCTCTTATAAGTTAATTGACACTATAATTATTCGTTTAAAGGTAAAACGATCAATGTTTCAATATTTGTTGTTGAAGCCGGAGTAATACTTAAAGGTCGTCTTTGTTATTTCTTACTTTCCAAGTGCAAATATTGCAGTGAGATAAGTGATAGTTTACTAGCCAACAAAATGGAGTTATCTCTTCTACTTTGCTTATAAATTGCCCATACAACTGTCCAGATTGTTTCAAGCCTTGATTCATCAGGTTATTGTTTGTATGCCTGAAAGTTCATTAGACAAGAAAGATTTAAGCATAAGGTCAAGACGGCTAATTCGGATTGTACGTGACCCAGAAATTTTTTTCGAGTTGGACCTCTACCTGGTTTATATATAGGAGGGTTGTTTTTCTTCAGAAAATGAGCGGAGCACCGCGTAGCGGTGAGGAGCGGCTATTAAAAATTCAAGTGTACACAAAATTAAGGTTTTTAATTTAATTTACAGGATTTTATCACCTAACCTCCAAGGTTAGGTCACGTACAATCCGAATTTACCGGTCAAGACACTATTGTTATTTAAGGGGTAGATTTGGTTTTGAACGTATGCATCGATATTACGGACCATCTTAGCTATACAATAAAGTTGAACTGAATTCTAAAACAAATAATGAAATAAATAGAGAAAAAAGTAATTCTACAATATTTGGTAAATCTGCCAAACTGATGACTTTTAATCCCTTCTTTTTTTTGAAATGGGGGAATAAGTCCCAGAGACAGACCACAATATGGGCCCTTTGAGCAAACCAGAAATGTAGAAGATGTTTTTTCTCTTAATCTCTCAACTCCTTCTACTCCCTTAACATTATTACTCCCTCTCAAAATGTTATCAGCTTGTTAATAGGTGTTCCTTTTAGTTCCCTTATCAGAACCGTTGGCTCTCCTATGATCAGCTATCTGTGATTAAGCAGCCCAGGGCATGATGTATCCCTTACTCGGTAAATTCATATTGTACCTGCCAGGCTGAGATTTATAGCCACCTTTAACTACTTCTATCCACCCTTTAGGAAAGTTCTCTGGCAAGTACAATATGAATTAGCTCCCCTACTGTAACCAACTGTCAAAGCAAAGAGGTATTAAAACTTCTATATGCGTTAGGGTAGGGATTATGTCTCTGCGTCTAGAGACATTAGAGTCTAGAGCTCTTTTGCGTCTAGAGTTCTTTAGACAAAGGAACATCTCAAAGGAAACTCTCCTGTGTATTGAAGTTATCACTATGTGATAAACGTCCTCTACACTCTACACTGTAGATTATTCAGTTGAAGTACAAAGAAAATACTGAAGAGATTAATTTATTTATTATATTTAGCCCTAATATACAGTCGGACCTCCTTATAACGAACTTCTATATAGCAAAAATTTCTATGTAACAATTTTTTTTTTATGTCCCATGGATTCTCTATACTAAATGATTCTATAGTAAAAGAAATTCTATGTAGCGAAATTTCTATTCAGCAATTTTTTTTCTGGAACCATCAAGTTCGTTGTATGGAGGTCCGACTGTAGTTATAGCCATCAGTAATATACATGGATAAACTATCACTTATGTTGTAAAAGTGAATCCAGAATTCTATAAAAGACTAATCTTCACACCGTGCTCGGTTCATGTTAATGTTAGAAGCACGATAAACAGTACATCTTTAGAATGTTACTCCCTTATGTTGTTTTAAAATATAAACAACTTTGACTAAATAAGTATAGAGAAAAAGGGATGTTTAGTCCAATGTACTTTCAGACAAGGGAATATCACACTTCTGTTTTATAAGGGGAGTAACAGTCTAAAGTAGAACATTCCCTACTCCTTTAGATTTTTTTTTTTTTTCCGGGGGGCTTTTACACCCGAAGACTCAGGCCACTTAGGTGGGCCCATCGAACAAACCCGGGTTAGGGACCGAAATCTTCACACTCGTGTGAAGATGTGGTCGGTAACCATGACTCCCCTCCTGGTTGTATTACAACCAGNAGAAATTTTTGGTACTCCTCAACACTGGAAGGTAGAAGAGGACTCGACTAAGTAAGTAAGTAGCTGTGGTTAGAAGCGTTCACCCTTCCATCTACTAACCCTGCTCGAGGCTGCTTAACTTGCGTTATCACACTGCAAGCGCGCTAGCCTCTGAGCCATCCAGGCCCCCCTCTTTAGATTGTTACTCCTCTCTATTTTTTCTATAAGGGGAGTAACAATCTAAAGAAGTGCCAGATAACCTTCTACAACCTTTGTCTTTTACTTATAATTATCATTGTACGATCGATTGATTGTAATTTTTACCATTTAAACATTGATTAGAAAAATTACAGATTTATTTTAAATTAAACCCCCACTGTGTTTTTATTTAAGTGTGCACTAATTATAATTGCAAATGTATACTCATTTTTTTTTTAGGCTGAAATTCGTGCTGGAGTTTTCGTTGCGCTGGAAGAACAAGATGTCTTAAAAGTAAGCGATTGATTTATTTTATTACTCTCATATCTTAAAGTGATTAAATAAAAATGTTGCGATTGATTTATTTATTCAATCAGAATGACTCTAATATCTTTAAAAAAGTGATTAAATAAAAATGTTGATCTATTTTAAAAATCTTCACTCCCCCAGTTGTATTTAAGTTATTAAAATTATTTTTGTCCCAATAATTTTGCGTTTGTAAAGTCTTAATATGAGACAAATAATAAAATAACTTGTAAATGAAACATTCCACTTGTTCTTGCTTCTTTAGCTTAAAAAGTTAATTTTAAGTTCAGTTCAGATACAAAGGGTTTTTTTAAACGTGTCAATATGATATTATTATTTTCTGAATTTTTGCAGGACATTTTCATCAATAAACCTCTGAAAGACTTTATAGAAACTCCTCAGGGTGCTCTAGTGATATCATTAGTTCGAGAGTTCCTTGAATTTTTTAATTTACAATTTACAAATATGGTATTCGATCCTGAAACACATGCTGGAATTGATTATAAGTTTGAAGGAAGGAAGAAATTAGCTTCTGATTTGAATTTGAGCTGCGATCAAGGTAAGATAATAGCTTTCATGTTCTTTATATTATTAATTTTAGTGAATCAATCAACAGAATTATTTCGTTATAGTTCTGTTCCTCTTTTTATGCTATATGAAACACGGTGTCAGGAAAGAATTACACAGGAAAAAATTACACCGGAAAAATTACAAAGGAAAAAATTACACGAAAAAAATTACATGGAAAAAATTACACGGAAAAAATTACACGGGGAAAAAGTTACACGTGTGAAAATTACACGACAAAGAAATTACACATTTAATGAAATAAATGTTAAACTATGAGGTCCTAGTATTCTAGTGTCTTCTAGCCTAGAGGATGGGAAGAGATTCAGTCAGTCCAGGCCCTTGCTGAAGCCCATGTACTGGGTTGTCCTAAAGTACCCCCTCTTAACTTTTGAACGATTTAAGATAAATTAATGAAACTTGGATCTATACCATGTAAAGGCAAGTTAATTTTCATCAAGGATCTATGGGAAATCTGCCAATTTTATACTTATGCCCTCATATAGGGGGTGAAACATTGAAGGTATAAAAATATGTTTTATGTGAAATATGCTTATTTTTGCCATAGATTCCAAATCTGCTATCAAAAAAACGCTATCAAATTTGACATATTTATGTCGGGTGGCCTAGGGGCAAAAAGGGTGGTTGCCCCTATTGCCATTCATTAAGTTGAGGAGGATTTGCTGCAGCCCAATAGCGGAAATTTTGCTTATTATCATGACCACACCAGAGATACTGCAACGATTTAGTGAGAATTTCCGTAAAAGACTAAGACAACCAAACTATTTAATTAATTTTTCCTAAAAATTTAAATGTGTAATTTTTTCATAGTGTAATTTTCGCATGTGCAATTTTTTCCCCGTGTAATTTTATCATGTAACCATAAAACACAGTATATAATACACACTCTTATATCAGCATGTTGACATTGCTACAGGTCTTATACCGACACTTCTTTAGACTGTTACTCCCCCTATAAAACTAAAAAGAGGGGGTAACAATCTAAAGAAGATGTACTGAATGATCTTCTTTAGACTGCTACTCTCCCCTTATAAAAAAAGAAGTGTGATATTCCTTTGTCCCAAAGTACCTTGGACTAAACATCCCTTTGTCTTAATAGATATTTAGTCTGTCATTTATTATATGTATTAAAAAAAAACTAGGGGAGTAACAATCTAAAGATTTACCCTTATGTCAGCATGTCCCATCATTGCTGATATTGCTAAAATTCATTTCTCGATTGTGCTTCGAGGTATGATTTTTATGAACTTGTGTGCCCAATTTCACCAAAATCAGCCCCAGTAGTATGTGTCTGCACAGACAGACAGACATTTTTAAAAACAATTTTTTTGTTATTATTGAAATCTCAATATCGAATTTTCACACCATCATAATACTTTCTCTTTATACATATAAGAAAGTAAAAAATTATGTCATTAGTTTATTGTATTTTTTGATTTTTTATAATAAAAAAAATGCTGTTTATAGTTTATATTTTATAAAACCTGGTAGTAGTTGATTTCTTAAAGTTTTGTGACTTATTTGTTTTTAACATAGTTTGCTTTGTTTTCAGACACAGATGTGCCACTATTAGGATTACTCCTCCAGTCTTTTGATCCTCGCAATATAAAGAATAATAAGACTGCCACTAATGGTATCGGATCTCAGGATAATCTCACTGTTGACAATAATACGTCGGACATCAAGGAAGAGAGAATCACTCACACTAATAATGAACACATTGATTCATTAATAAAAAATGGCGAAGAAGAAATCCAGAATGGAACAGAATTAGATTTAACTTCTCATAAAAAGTATGGTTCTTTTGGTATTATCTTAATTAAATTTGTCTTTAACTTAAATTATAAACAAATTATTAATCAGGAGTCGCAGTATTAGTGTGAATCGTTAAAGGGTTTTAATACAAAAATAGATTTATACTTTTGTCATTGCATAAAATTGGCTATATTTTGCCTCTTCGAGGCATAAACGTGCCTGAAAACATAATTTAAACATTTATGTATGTTTGTTGGGTAACATACTCTTAATATCCCAAACATTGTTAACTACATATTTTAACTCAGTATTGAAAGCTGTGGGTGGATTTGTTCTGCATTGTCGAATCTAATTGAATCAAAAGATCAGCCACTTTATTTTTAATTGTTAGTTAGGTATAAATGGTGTTTTTAGGCACATCTGTGCCTCGGAGAGAGGCAAAATATAGCCAATTATATGCAACTATGTATATGCATGGGGGTATAACTACAGACCCCCATAGGGGAAAGGGAGGTCTGAGAGCCTTCTCCAGGAAACTTTTGGGAATTTTAAGGCAATATATGCATTTTTTAAATAAAATTTTTCTCCTTAGGCATCAACTATCTCAAAATGTAAGTAAGAAATAAAATTTGATAATTGTAATAAAAATGTCAGTCGTTACACATTTTTTATTATTATACATTTAATAATGATGTTATTAAATTCATCAATATCAATAATTGTTTGGTTTAGTAATACCTAATGATAAATAACATATTCTCTAAGATTTTAAATATCATTAAGGGACAGTTTTTCATTTTACTCAGAGCTTCTGAAAAATGTCAATTTTTAATGGCATTAAATTACACTTGGATGAATCTTTTTATTTTTAATAACACAAAACAGTTTAATGAGTTAGTTAGTCAATACACTAATATACCACTTTGAAATGACCTCATCTTCTACCTTAATGCTTTTTTTTTCACTCTTCATGTTACATGCTATCTTACAGCCACTGAAGACTTTTGTGGTTAAGTGTTGGCTTTGAAAATTTGAAAATAAAGTTACTTTTGGTGGAGATATTTCCTTTTTATTGCTATTGGTTTTAAAGATATTAGCATATTAATTTTATTCTTGTCTAAACAGTTTATTTTCTATTATAATTTGTATTTTGTTGCAGGTCAGATCATACTATGGCTTCACTTAGTGATCTCCCTCCTTTGAACGAACCAAAATCTCACAGTAATGACAATTCTTCTTCCAAAATCGACATGAGGCAGCTTAATGAACTACTTCAGTTTGAACCAGGTTGAAAATTTATTATTTTAGTGTGTTTATACGAGAGTAGTCTAAATAACAGACAGATAATGAACATATGTTGAAAGCATTTGGGCTGGGAGAGACAGATGATAGCTGAGACTGATGATAACCTTAGTAAAAGGCAGAGTTGAGAATCTGCAATTGTCTGCGCCATTTAAAACTTCAGTTATTTATACAGGATGGTCCAAAAGTCTCCCCCTTTCCTCTTAACTTTTGAACGGTTTGAGATAAATTATTGAAACTTGGGGGATTTTTTCTATCTTTGCCCCCCCCCCCCCCTATAGGGGGCATAATATTGGAGATAGAAAAAAAAGAATTAAGTATAATTTTATTATTTTCCACTGTAGAATCCAAATATGCTATCAAAAATATACACTCCAAATGGAAATTTTGAAGTTGGGTGGCCTTGGGGCAAAGTAAGTGGTTGCCTCTAGTGAGCGATTGCTTGAATACAAACTTTCCTTTACATGATACAGATCCGTCAGTTTCATTAATTTATCTCAAACCCTTCAAAAGTTAAGATGGGAGGGAGGAGACTCTGCGGCATACAAAATTAAGGTTAAAAAAAATTGAATTCAAAGACATCCTTGTTAAAAAATTAAAAGTTCAAAAATCATGCTTCGTTTGGATATGTCGATATGTCATTATAACAATTGATTGCACTGACTTGTGATATCTACCAGGGGCCAAACCATTAGATGGATGCCAAACTAGGTTGACAATTTTCAATTTTAAGAATAATAATTCTTTATATCACTGACAACTATGTTTTGTTTCAGACGGTGGGGATGCTAATTATGAAGAAGATTTTGTATCGTCCGGAAGTGAAAAGAAAGATAAGACTGATTCTACTGGGAGCGATATAGAAGAGGAACTTCCGTCTAATTCTAACCATTCTACCGCAGTTAGTATTTATCCATTTCATTTATAGAACACCATATTTTGTTAATAGAATTTTACTTTTGAATAAAATTTGGACACTTTTTTCACGGATGTAATATTTTTTTCTATTATCAACTACTATACGATTATGATGAAGCTTGATTAGCATTAATATTATTTCCTGTATATTGTTTTCAATTATTTTTTTTTTATTGTCAGTTCTGTTATTCTTATCTAAAAGTCGTGCAGACAAACTTAGCGAACCACATATTCTCAATCTCAAAAGGCACCAATAGATTAACTTACACACACACACACACAATTCTAGCTTGATGGTAGTCACTTTAATGTAAAAGCTATCTCCTGGACTATAATTTTTCTTGTGAGGCCCTCCGCACATGGGTGGACTGATTTGCATCTCGAGTTGGAAACTAGTTGCGCACACAACTGTTCTGTGACACGCCCCATGTAGAAGGTAGGGGTCCGCACACGGGTAGAACCAGAACCAGACCAGTTTGAAATCAGTTTACAACTGGTTGCGTGAGACCATCCTTCCCCGTTGCAAAGTAGTCGCAGATATACGTTTAAAGAAGAATACCGGCAAGAACAAGCTCCGTATACACACTGTGTGAAAAGAGGTCACCGACTAATCTAAAATCAGTTGCACTCGTGTGTGGGACCTGGTTGTATTCTGGTTGCACGTGTGACTATTTTGCTACTAGTTTCCAACTCGAGTTGCAAATCAGTCGACCCGTGTGCGGAGAGCCTAACAAACAAATAAAACTAGAGAAATATTTTTAAATCATTACAGTGACACCACACCAAGGGCGGTCCTAGCACCAAGCTCTGGGAGGGGTAATCAACCAATTAGCTACCCCCCCCCCCCCCCCCCCCCCCCCTGCTCATGTCTTTGTGCA
>KZ651408.1:714062-725845 GCA_001010745.2 Gerris buenoi
AAAAAAAAAAAAAAAAAACTCCAAAAGAATAAAAATAAAGATAAATTTGTTTTTCGGAAGGATCACATAGCTTCCGTTACCTTCCGTAACTGGTCAATTGTTCAAATTACAATTTTTGTGCGAAGACGTTGCTTGGTAATTGAACTACACCTCTTTCATGGTGAGTCGCTATCACACATTGGAGAAAAACCCAGTCGAGGACCTTTGGTATGTTCGGAATCAAAATAGTTGCTTAATAAAAATACAAATGACAATTGGTTCTCCAGGATTTGAAAAAAATGAAAGAAAGTTTAAGAAATCTGACAATTTCTTACCTGCAGAAGTATATACAGATCCTCATCAAGCTTATATATTTAGAGGGATTGCTTTGCTTAGGTTGTAACATGTTTCTTTTAGATTTGTAAAGAAAATATAAAGAAAAAATGTAAATAAAAAATATCAGACTAAGGCCCTCTGCATACGGAGCAACCCAAAACAAACTGATTACAAACTCAAATCACCAACCAGTTGACTATGAGTTTCAACCTGTGTAATTGAATGGGACACCGCACACGGACAACTCATTACAAACTGCGTTCGCTTTCTGTCAACTCAAAACTGACTGGAGTTTCCAGTTGAGTTTGTTTTGAGTTGCTCCGTGTGTGGAGGGCCTTAGTGTTGGGGGCCAATCTCTGCAACCTAATATAAGAAATAAATAAATACCTACATATTAAGAGGTTCCTCCTATAGGGGTCAGCTATTCTCACTTATTTCAACGTTTATATCTTTAATAATGGTGCAGCCTCCCTCCCCTTCTCGGAAAAATACAGGAAGGACCATAAGTCACATGAGTTGTCTCGGAACCCTTGTTACTTCAATGTCTTACTCTAGGACCCCTGACTCTTCAACTTTAAATCACAAATTTAGGAGTTATAAGTCATCTAACTTAAAAGAGATGACTTCGTTCAACTTAACCGCCATCTGAACTTCAATGGCAAAATTTAGAAGCCATAGCCATCGCCCGTAATCCAATGATGATGAAAAGTAAGTTTACCGGACGTGGTTACACCCACATTGCGACGTCATGGTCTAGATAAGGACAAGAGGCACTTCTTTAGATTGCTACTCCCCTTATAAAACAAAGGGGAGTAACAGTCTAAAGAAAGTGTACGGAATGTTTTTCTTTAGACAGTTACTCCCCTTATCAAAACAGAAGTGTGGTATTCCTTTGTCCCAAAGTACATTGGACAAAACATCCCTTTTTCTAAATAGTTATTCAGTCAAAATCATTTTTATTCTAAAATAACACAGGGGAGTAACAATCTAAAGAATACTGGATGAGACGCCTAGGGCTCCAGGTAGACAGTCAGGCGTGGGATACATCAGGTGTTGGCCCTATCCTGTGACTCATAAAAAATATCTCTCTTTTAACAAGTAGCCGGTAGTTGGCAAGAATTCCTTAAATTAAGTCTATCTATTCATTTAATACTTCAGTGAGTGTGTTTATCAGAACCTACATAAAGGTATATTTATTAAACTAGGCATCGCGTGGCTCTATCATTGAAGCGAGCGTATTGCAATGAAATACTGAATATTGAAATTAATTCATGATGAATGTCATAGTTGAAGATAAGGGGAAGAGGGTAGAGTGGGGGTACTCGGTACAAAGTTCACATTCTTAGATAAACTTATACACTACACGACTATTAAGAATCTTAACCACCTACCGTAGCTTTTAAACAATTATTATAAATGTATCTCTTCATTACGCCAAAACTTCTGCTTGTATCAAGTTGAAATATTACATGCCTGTTCAAATTGTACTTTAGACGATATATAGTTTTATTAAAATCGTTGCGTTAGAACGTAAGATATCGGTAAAAAGGTTGTTTTCTCTATTTTGAACGTTTAGGTCCGCTTTAATAGTTTTAGCGATCTTTATTAATTCATAGCGGTGTCGTTGTTGGTTTTACTAAAAAATGTTATTTGAAAAAAATGTTCGTCTCATCGAATAGGTGATGNAGACCCATAACAACAGATCATCTGACTTAAGACCCATAACAACAGATCATCTGACTTAAGACCCATAACAACAGATCATCTGACTTAAGACCCATAACAACAGATCATCTGACTTAAGACCCATAACAACAGATCATCTGACTTAAGACCCATAACAACAGATCATCTGACTTAAGACCCATAACAACAGATCATCTGACTTAAGACCCATAACAACAGATCATCTGACTTAAGACCCATAACAACAGATCATCTGACTTAAGACCCATAACAACAGATCATCTGACTTAAGACCCATAACAACAGATCATCTGACTTAAGACCCATAACAACAGATCATCTGACTTAAGACCCATAACAACAGATCATCTGACTTAAGACCCATAACAACAGATCATCTGACTTAAGACCCATAACAACAGATCATCTGACTTAAGACCCATAACAACAGATCATCTGACTTAAGACCCATAACAACAGATCATCTGACTTAAGACCCATAACAACAGATCATCTGACTTAAGACCCATAACAACAGATCATCTGACTTAAGACCCATAACAACAGATCATCTGACTTAAGACCCATAACAACAGATCATCTGACTTAAGACCCATAACAACAGATCATCTGACTTAAGACCCATAACAACAGATCATCTGACTTAAGACCCATAACAACAGATCATCTGACTTAAGACCCATAACAACAGATCATCTGACTTAAGACCCATAACAACAGATCATCTGACTTAAGACCCATAACAACAGATCATCTGACTTAAGACCCATAACAACAGATCATCTGACTTAAGACCCATAACAACAGATCATCTGACTTAAGACCCATAACAACAGATCATCTGACTTAAGACCCATAACAACAGATCATCTGACTTAAGACCCATAACAACAGATCATCTGACTTAAGACCCATAACAACAGATCATCTGACTTAAGACCCATAACAACAGATCATCTGACTTAAGACCCATAACAACAGATCATCTGACTTAAGACCCATAACAACAGATCATCTGACTTAAGACCCATAACAACAGATCATCTGACTTAAGACCCATAACAACAGATCATCTGACTTAAGACCCATAACAACAGATCATCTGACTTAAGACCCATAACAACAGATCATCTGACTTAAGACCCATAACAACAGATCATCTGACTTAAGACCCATAACAACAGATCATCTGACTTAAGACCCATAACAACAGATCATCTGACTTAAGACCCATAACAACAGATCATCTGACTTAAGACCCATAACAACAGATCATCTGACTTAAGACCCATAACAACAGATCATCTGACTTAAGACCCATAACAACAGATCATCTGACTTAAGACCCATAACAACAGATCATCTGACCTAAGACCCATATACTATAAATTTCATGTATAATGTGCACAATGATTACCTTCTTGTACATTAAGCAATCGAATGAAGCCGCTTAAATAAATTATTGAATGCTTATTTTAACCATTTAATTAAGATTGAATGATAAAATCCTTATAATTTTAGAGGTCCTCATTTAATGTAATTAATTAATTGTGTTAAATAAATATATTAATTAACACAAATAATTTATTTAAATTGATTACATTTTGTTAATTGTGTAAATTAAACAGAATTAAAACACGCATGATTAAAAAATCTACGCCTCTAATCTCCTTCTTTAATTCTCAATCACTCTATTATTAAAAATATTTTTGTAAACACTCTTTTGTCCTGAAACATTCTCATGTTCATCTTTTAATCTTTGAGAAATAAGATCGTTGATGGAGGTTATCAATAAATACAAAGAAACATTCTCTTCACGGAAAATAATACTTTTATATTTATCAAAACAGCTTTCGACTTTTATTAAGACATCATCAGTGCCGATTTTAGAAAAACTAGTTTCATTATACAAAAAAAAATGCTGTGGGGGGAGTCATATGATATTGGAGACTAATGTAAGACTACGAGTCTTAGGTTAGTCTCCGAAGTCATATGATTTGCCCAAAAAATATGTCTTATTTAACTCCAGTTCTTCCAAAGTTGGCTCTGATGATGGCTTTTTAAAAGCCAAAAGCTGCTTTGATAAATAAACAATAAACAAGTATTATTTTTCATGGAGAGACTGTTTCTTTGAATGTATCATATTTTAATGTTTTATAAGTTATAAGTTGTTCGTTAACACTTACATATTCCTAAATTTAGTAAGATTAATTAATTTGAAATACTTATTGAATTTATATATTGTAGGCATCTGTGGACAGATTTATCAAGATTTGCTTGGAAGAGATCGCATAAATGATCGAAGGTAAAATCTCCTCTGGAGGCAACGGTAGCTTTTGGATACAACTTTAGACCTGGATATAAACAGATTCGCCAACCAATCTCCGTTGCCGATACTTTTATCAACCCTTGCTTATGATCCCAATAATGTTTTTGAAACATCAGGATCCATAAAATCACTGATGCAATCTCTTCCAAATAATCTTGATCTAGACAAATCAGAATTACATTTGTTTTATATGTTCTATTCTATACCTCTTCCTGCATCTAAAATAAGAGTCATTTTACTGATTAAAAAAACAAACAAAATAAAAAAAAATTACACTACACAGAATTTATTTAGAACAGGTGAGCAACACTAGGCTAACTAGTATGAGTAAAAAAAAATTGTTATTCAAACATAGGCTTTACGTTTAATTAATTAAATAATTTTATACGAAAAACAATATTTAATTATCTCAGTTTCTTTCTTTTAATTTATGAACATTTACAGAAATAACTACTTACTCGATACAGTTAATGTAAACTAAAATTAAATGTTGGCTATAATATCCCCCAAGAAAATATTTGCAATGTAGGGCATTACCCTCTATATCGATTTTTATGGATAATTTTTACTAATAATTTCTTCTCATAGTTTGACGGGTACTTTATGATAAACTTTTAAATTATCGTTCTTCTTTTTGGCAGACTTTTGATTCCTCCTTGGGTCATTATGAAACTAAAATATTAATAATCTTTTGACTTTCATATATTTTTCATTTTAATTAACTCCTTTTGTAGGTCTGTTTATATTAGGTTTGTTCCAACCACACTTCAAACTGGTTTGGAACTGTCCGACGCATGCGCATCGGACCTCGGATTTGAACGTTTTTTTTCTAATGCACATGCGTCATACAGTTTGGAACTAGTTTGAGGTGTGGTTGGATCAATTAACATAAAGTGTACTTTGTTTTCCGGACTGGGCCCATAACCTATTAAAGTATGACCTATCTTAATTACACAATGACCGTTATTCATAAATACTAATAAAGAACTTAATAACAATAGAACAGAACCGTAGAATAGAACTTCATAATATAAAAGCCCAAACAAGACTAAATGATACTGACAAGGCATGTCTAGTCAATAATTAATACTTGACATTACTCGCTACATTATAAATAATTATTAAAATGTAATGCACCTCAATAATAATGACCCAAGGAGGGGTTTTAAATACAGTAAAATTCTGTTTAAAAGAATGAGAACTAAAAGTTTTTATTTATAAGTACCATCAAGACCAGATGAAGAAATTATAAATTATATTTGAAATTGAACTGCCCATGGGTACAAACAAATATATATTTAGAAGTTTACTTTCATCTGACAATTTAGTGATGAAAATATAATATATAAAAAATAGTAGTATTTTAGTATAAACTTTAAAATGCTTCCCAGAATTAGTTTATATTAGAGTGGAAGTGTTACAATCTACAGTACGCGTGTTACAAGTTGTGACTTTTGACTCTCAGACTGGCCAACCTAAATAAAGGAAAAAAAAAAATAAATCCACTTGGCCAGTGACATTTTTGTTTGCCTAGTTGGCCTGACCTTCTAGAATTCAAAATTTTGACCCCTTATCGACTTCCGAGATAGCTTATTTCTTTCTATACAGTCTGTGCCAGATGAGTTTTAGTGGCTAGACGGCACGGAAAAGTGAAAAAGATGGTGAGGAGAACCAATCAGAACTCAGATTTTAAAATCATGAGCTTTCATTAGTTGGGGAACTATACTTTCATTTGGTGGGGACCCCATTATTTTTATTTTCCCCCACTAATACTCATTAGGCACAGACTGTATTTACTGTAAGCTAAATTAGTGTGAGATAGCTCATTACTTATTATACAATCTGTGCCGAGTGAGTTTTAGTTTGTTGACAGTTGGAAAAGTTAAAAAAAATGGTGAGGGGGAACCAATGAGAGCACAGATATTAAAACCACGAGCTTTCATTGGTTCACCACCCCATTTTTTTCTATTTTCCTACTCTGTCAACGCACTAAAACTCATTTGGCACAGACTGTAGGTACTGAAAGCTAATTGAAGGGGTGGATGGGAAGTAGATGTGATGTCTCATTTTTGTTTTTCTGTAATGAGTTCTAATTATTCTTGTTAGAGTTTTTAGTAAAAAGCCTTTATAATTACAGCTCTGTGAACAAAGCTATATGGTGACATCCTTTAGTTTACTTTTAGTTCTCAAACAAAAAGTGAGATAGAAAATTATTTTAAGCTTAGTCTGGTATTGTTGTTAGTGTATGCATACTTGCATACATACGAGTATCTTAGATGTTTTATATGGTTCTTTGAGTTGAAATTCTATGTTTTTTCTATTAAGAAAACCATGTTTCTCATTATTCTTCTTTTTCTTTTATATTTTTAAGTTGTTTTAGTGTATAATTAGTGTTTTTGCTTTTTTCCATCTCTATCTTCATACTTTTGGTTACTTAGTTAATTTTTTCTCTCCCTTGTAACTTCAAATACTAAATAATTAACTCTCAAAGAATAGGTCAAAATCAAAGATGTGGTTTGGAAAAAAACAGTTATTTCTTATAGTCCAGGAGATAGCGTGCAAAAAAATGTACACTCTTTTGTCCTGAAACATTCTCATGTTCATCTTTTAATCTTTGAGAAATAAGATCGTTGATGNACTTGATAGGTTAGCTATTCACATAATACTAAAAATCAACGTTGTCACCTGTCAAGGGATAAACTAACATCAACTTGATTTTCAGTCTACTAACTAATTTTGTACTCAGGATCATAAAAATCACATTGTCCACCATCCTTGGTGAGACATGGCCGTTCTCCGCTGGTTTTTTTTTTTTTTAAACGCCTACTGCCAAGCTATGTCCCGCGGACGTACTTAGCCGACCATTTATTCTTAAAAGGCGCTAAAAGATTGACTTGTATACAAAATTCTAGCTTGATGTTAGTCAGACACTTTTTTGCACACTATCTCCTGGACTATTAGTTCCTATTAAAAAAAGTAGACTAAAAAAAAGAGAGAGAGAAAAAAAAAAAATACTAGAGCTAATTGATGTTGCTAAAATAAACTAGAGGCTTTTTTGCAAGCCGTTTACACTGTAACAGGTCATGAAATAAGACCATTGAACTTACTTTTACCCTTAGTGTGATTTTCAATTCTAGATATAAAAATTTGTCAAGACAACTCAGACAAACTTTCTCATATATGAGTTCATAATTACTTATAGCCCAGTATTATCCATTTATTATTTTTTCATTTTATCAAAATTTATCATAAAAATAACTTCTCCTCGGCGGGGAATCAAACCTGGCCTCTTTTTGTCTATGTTTAAAGCTATTTTCTCAGGAACTTGATTTTTTTCCCGGAAAAAAAACAAAAACAAAACGTATATCGTTCAGAAAATACGAAAATATGACTTAAGAACAACAAAACCCTCTCTAAAGACAGAAAAAGATCGACCTCTTTAAAAAAAATTGTCGGCAGCCTTTTTATTATTATTATCCTTATTCCTTAGGAGGTGTTCTTCTTTCCCGTGTTGATGTTGTTCGCGACCTAGGAATCATTATTGATTCTAGGTTAATTTTTGACAAACATCTTGACGGCATGACTAAGAAGGCTTTCCGTATCCTAGGACTGATCCGACGAGTCACTCGTAGCTTATCCCTCGACTGCTTCCTTCACCTGTACAAAGCCCTTGTTCGTCCTTGCCTTGAATATGTGCCTCCTGCTTGGAATGTATTTGGTGTGAATAAGTCTAATCTGATCGAGAGTGTCCAAAGATTTTTTGTTCGAGTCTGCTATCGTAGGTACATGTATCGGCGTGTTTATTACAGTTACGAATCCATGTGTGATAGATTTGGTTTGCAAATTCTGAGCGAAAGGCGTAAAGCATTTGACATTTTGTTCCTAGTCAACTGCTTAACCGGATGGTTAGTCTGTTCTCCAGTGCTGGATCAGGTCGTAATATTACCTTCAGGTAGGCGGGCTGGACGTCCCTTCTATACAAGAAAATGGTCTAAGCTGTCCCGTATTGTCCGCTGTGTAAATGCTTCTAACTCCCTTTTAGAATGTCCCCAGATTCTATCCTTAAATAGCCTTAAGTCCGTGTTACTGTTCCTGTAGTTCCTTTTCCCTTTACGTATTTACCTCTCCTATTTTAATTTTATTACCACGTATTATTTCTACTTTTTATTAAATCTTACTACATGTTTGCGTAATTGTTATTAAATTTATTTGTTATCTAATTGTTAGTATAAGTTTTATTACCTAACTGTTAATTTGGATTATTTATATTTATTTGATTATTTTATTTATTCTCTTTCAAAACTTTTTATTGAATTTTTGATCCTTGCTGTTTCTCTGATGTTTTATTATTGTGTAACTTTCTAGTCATTTTTGTTTTTTTTAAATGATTGTATATGTGTATTTTATGTACATGTTTATGTTTATTCAAGAGTGCCTCTCTTGTGGCTCTGCTGTCAGAGGACTCTTAAAAATTAAAATAAATAAATAAATAAAACCACCAGCGTCACCGCTATGAAGTTTTAACATCACTTAAAAGTATTAATAGATTTTACAAAATAAACAATGTAACAATAAAGTAATGTAACAATAATGTTAATATAACAATAAAGTACATGATAGGATGCGAGGAAGCTATGTGCCACACTAATTGGCAGTCTATTTTTAATGTGATATAAGTCTTTTGAAGTCTACTCCAGGACCTCACTAGTGCAACTAACCTCAATTATTTGTCTACTAATTAAATTAACAATTTCGGATCAATTATTGAACTAAGCCATTCATGTACTAATCTATTGTAACTTGATAAATGTCTAACTAGCTTCTAGATGCCCTTATTTGTAAATAAGGCCGCAAGTCGATAACTTCCTGCCATAACTTAGTCCCTTTGTTATGGAAGGTCTTTGTTCTTTAATAGATTTAAGTGGTTAGTGCGGTTAAAAGCCGCTAGCCTCTAAAACCGCTGGAATTAGAGTTAAGTTTCATATCTATTTTAACACAAGCTCGCCCACACCAGGCTTAACAGCTTTCTTCACCTCTTTTTTCTTCACTATGTCTTATCCACCTTCATTTCCTTTATCTCAAGTGTTCTTCATAAAATTGTTTATAAAATTGAGGATGCTTCGTATCTTAATTNCCTGTGATCTTTAAATCTAGTACGTATTATGTATCAACAGTACACATTTCTTTAATGATTATGACATTAGTACATATTTGATTTGACCTATGGGCATGTTCAGTTAATTAATTTAATACTGCATCGAAAGAAACTGAATAATTAATATCCTTAGAACACTATAAGTATTGTTATTTTTTTTCAAACAGCTTCCAGTTAAAATGAAATTCTCTGTACATTTTGAAATATCGACAAAATAAGGAAATAATAATTAAAAATATAAATAATAAAAAAATGTAGAAATAAAAAGTAAAACAATATTAGTTAAAAAGAACAAATATCAAAATGTCTTTGCTTGCAAAGTCATAGCCAGATAGAGTTATAAAATTTACCCATTAGATAAAATTAAATAGATACTTATTATAACCAACAAAATTGTTAATTTTTGATATATATGTTTTTTTCCATAATATTTTTTTATATATTGCAAAAAACGTCCAAAAAAATAATTGAAATAAAACTTATATTAAATTACAACTATTTTTAGTACAAATATACTAACTTTTAAAAAAAAAAAAAAAAAAAAATAAATTATGAAATACATTAGTTAACAAATGAAATTATTAACCCCACAAACAAATAATTAAAAACCCACAATTTTATTAAATTAATTGTCATGTCTTACAATTTGTTATTAACAGAACTACATATTTAAATGGTAATAGTGAAAAGGATATTATTGTTTACATGGTGGAAATGACATGAAGATGAGTCTAATGGCTATTCTTCCTTGGCAGTGAGAAGAGAAAACAAATTAAAATAGAACATTATAACTATAGGATGCTGAAGTAGATTATTGGGCTTTTCTATAGTTTTTATTCATTTAACATTATAGTCTCTCACAGGGAAATCTCTTAATTCATTACAAAATCAATCAATACTTCTTCCTCGTTGCAGGTTCAAATAGTTAATTTACACATTTTATTCCATCACAATTTTTCAACACTCCCATGTAGCAAGACTTTGTTCCTGGGATATCCTCAGGACCAATCACTTGTCACTTACAGTCTGTGCCAAACAAGAGTCAGTGCATTGACAGTGCGGAAACAACTAGCAAATGGGGTTGGGAGCCAATGAGAGCTCGAGATGTTCCCGGACAAAAGGTCGGGCCAACTAGGCAAAGATAAATGTCTCTAGTGGAGAGGAGAGGCCCTCAATCTGTGTGTCGCTCGATTTCCCGCACTGTCAACGCACTAACTCTCGTTTGGCACAGACTGTAGTCCATTGGCACATCCTGAAGAGGGTAGAATTTTGGCTTTTAGATGTCTTATGGCTGACCTAATGTCCACCCTTCCATGGGATTGCCATAGCATATCCAGTAGCATATGCTATGGACAATTTTGGGACATATTCTGGGCGCTTATGAATTTTAAATTTTTGAAATAATGAAGAATTGTGACTATAGCCATATGTATTATCAACTAAGGCAGTTACAGTATAAGTACTTAATTTTGAAATCCTATAAGAAATCTAAGATTGAAATGAAAGTACTAGAAATTTTATGTTATCCCCGTAAGATTTGAACCCGGTACTTCCAGTATGTCAGTCTTATGCTCTATCCACTCGGCTTGGAATTCAAAATGAATAATTCAACCTCACACCATAAATATATAACTTTTATAAATAATATGAATATTTTTAAATTGTTTTATTATAGCTTTCCTGAAACATCCTTTGTATAGCCTAAATAAATCCACCTCTAATGAAATCTATTAACATTTGTTAATGAAAGCAAAAATCTTTAGAAATTATCACTCATCCATAGGATACCACTAACTGGACATCCATAGGATGCCCATTACTAACATTCCATAAGCTACAAAACGGTCATGCAAAAGACATCACTGATATTTGTCGATCATTGTTGAAATTGCTGCTTTCAACATAATCTCATTTAGTTCATACTAAATAAGATAACATTAGTGGTCTCATACACCACTAAATAACGTCACTGCTCTTCTAAAAAACCAAAGCTTTAAAACACATGGTCATCAGACAACTTTACATACCTCTGGTAACTTTACATACCGTTTTGGGAAGGTAGATTTGGTAACAATTAATAAAGGGTTGGGTTTCTACCCAATTAGTTCCACTTTTTGAATGCTATTTGGAGAGCAGCACCATCGTGAACGATGGAAAAAAACCCAACTAACACTACTTGGATAGGGCAGATCATTCCCAACTGCCAAGAAATTTGGAGGAAGATAAAGAACTCCTCTTCATGAAGATAAAGAAGACAAATAACAATATTAACAAATA
>KZ651408.1:775548-794434 GCA_001010745.2 Gerris buenoi
GCCCAAGATTCCCAAAATCGGCCTGTATACAGCTGTGTCTCAAAATAGAGATCTGAAGATGGAAATTGTAATAAGAGAAAACTTATGAAATGAAGAAGAATCCATAATTGGTGAATTTTTTATCAAAATATAGAAAAGACTTTAATTATATGTGCCAGTTTTTTCCATTTCTATACATGATGCCCCGTATAGGGTAGTCCAACCTTATATCGTTAGCTTCTTCTAATAATGCATTACATTTTAGAATTTCTTAATCAATATCGTTGGAACCATTTTCGAGAAAATAAAGAAAAAGAAAAGTCTCACGTGTACCAGAGTTTTCGAAGGTTGGTGGTACCAAAATTATGGCTAAAATAAATTTCTCGATTTCAACTAGGGGGTATAATTTTTCTGAACATTCGTGCCAAATTGGGGGACAAACAACTAATTTTTTTCTGTAAATTATAATAAACGTAAGGTTTATTTATTTACACAAAATTATGCTAGATTATAATTCAATTAGTTACACAGTGGTCAACTATTGAGAATCCAATACACAGTTCCGTAAAATTTAAAGAATTTTCGGGCACCGAGAAAATTATGTCTGGACTCTTTATTTTTGAGGTTGCTGAATCCGAATCTCAAGTCCCAATTTCTGCTATATGTACAGTATACAGTTTTTTTTGGAAATTGCCTCAAAAGTTCGGAAAAAAATGTGTTAGGGGTTTTTCGTTCAAAAAAAGTCGTCTAAAAATAACTTCAAACTATGCAGAACACGAATCTAAAGTCAAGACAATTCTGCATACCTTACTTTTTTTTAGAAAATTGAAAATGAAAAGATAAATATTTCCTCTTATTCTTTGTATTTTTTTTTATTATTTTTCCAGTAACACATGTTTTGGGCACTCTTTTAGTTTGGTATCCCCCTACTTAATTGCAAATTTGAGAAGACCTGGTTGAGTAAATGAGTGGCAAACTAAAGTGTTGCCACAAAACACCTATTTTAACTAAAAGAGTACCATGTTTTGTGACTTTTTCCGATTTTGAGTGTCGTTAGTCAACGAGATTTCAGTATATGTATGTAAAGTAACGGGGTCACTTTAGGCACAATATACCTACGGTAAAAATGTACTTATAGGAGAGATTTAGACTCCAGATTGAATTCAGCACACGAAATTACTTGAGAAAATGAGATTTTTTACTATGGTATTAAGAAGTTTTTAATCAAAACAAACCGATATGAAACTCTGTAATTTTTTTTAAAACTTGAGAAAAAATTAACAAAAGAATTTTAATTTGATTGTAAACTTATTGATAAAACAATACCTTTAGGAGTGGCGATGCCGTAGCCCTTAGAATCCAGGAGACCTCCTATCTGGGTGAGATTACAGTCCCTCTGAACTGCGTAGTCCAACATGGTTGACTCCATGAGGAAAGCATAGTTTCCTTCCAGAACTCGCTTGATACCTTCATCATACGATGAAACGAACACTGAAGGCTTTTTACTTTCCATGTACCTCCACATCTTCTGGTATATACCAATTTTAGAATCCTGTAATCAAAGAAAAATAAGATATAATACAGTATTTCAAAATTATTCAAATAATTGTATGTAGTGATAAGAGATGTGGTATTGTTTTTTCTAAAAATTAAGTAATTATCACGAATCACGAGGAAGTTTAATAGCGGTTAAGGACCTGATAAACTGATAATTATAACGGTCAATTACTTACTACGTTTCCATGAGCTTTCAAGACCGTTTTGAAAATTGTTTTAGGTTCAATCAGAAAGTTTTTCCATGAGCTTTCAAAATTGTTTTGAAAACTGTTTTAGTTTCAAACAGAAAGTGTTTCCATGAGCTTTCAAAATTGTTTTGAAAACTGTTTTAGGTTCAATCAGAAAGTGTTTCCATGAGCTTTCGAAACCATTTTGAAAACTGTTTTAGTTTCAAACAGAAAGTGTTTCCATGAGCTTTCGAAACCGTTTTGAAAACTGTTTTAGGTTCAATCAGAAAGTGTTTCCATTCCATGGGGAATTTCCAAAACAGTTTTCGCAACAATTTTGAAAACTATAAACTCCCAGACTAGTTATAGTTAGGCCAGGTTATCAAATCTCTGCTTATCATACCTATTGCGCATGTCTCAATTCNAAAAAAAAAAAATCTAATACATGGTAATTAGACAGGAGAGGGACACGGTTTTCTATGTTTAACCTGTGTTTTCTATAATATATGTTACCATATGCAATAATCAATTGTATGTTAAGTGTTAATAGTACATTATGCGTCTAGTGTGGAAAGTAGCATTTTGCATGCGCTAGGGGGGGGGGGGGAGGGGGGTAGTAAAACCACACGAGCAAAGCATAATGCCGTTTTTGCACGAGTTGCGAAACGTGTTGTGAACTGTACTTAATTAGATTTTACAATGCTTACAGGAGAAGAAAAAAAACTTCCTGTATGTAAGTTCGTATTTCTCTTTTGATAAAGGTGACATTACAACGAAGTAACTAACAACTAATCCATTAGTTGTATTTTTTGCCGAATTAATTATTTCGGGAGGCGTATTATTCTCCTCATATTCGTCATAATCACTTATTGATTTTCACAAAAATCTCGATATAAACGGTTACTTTTATTAACCAAACAGCAAATTAGTTAACTTTAAATGTAAACAAACTCGCTAATCGTGCGTTAAGGCAAAATTTCTCCTTTTTACCACCCTAGGGCGGAACAAATGGAATTCTTTAGAATTATATACGCATGCGTAAAGAATTACTTTCTACGCATCTAAACAGAGATACAATGTTTATATTTCGTAACAATCGTAAATAAAATATATATCATGAAATCATTCTCTACTTGTTAGGCTCAATTTATAATTCCTCTCATTTTGCTTTTGTTTGATACCCAACATGACAGAGTTAAATTCATCCCAGTTTCCACGATTTACAAAATTTGTTTTCGTATATATTTCGTTTTTACCACACTAACCACATTTAATTTCCTTTCCGCTGTTTGCCCTAACAGTTGACATACATGATGGAAATACATATATTGATCCATTTTAGTCCTGCTATACATTTTATATTATATTATGCATTGTTTGAAACTTCCATTTAGGCATAAGCTTAAGTTTACTAATAATTTATTTTCCACATAATGTCATCTTTCTCTAATTAGTCTGTTATTGTAAATATGTATTCTTCCATTATTTGAAATTATGGTAGCTTAATAAAAGCTGCAAACTGCTTTACAAGAAAAAATAACGTATTTATTTTTCTCTGAGAGGTAGTAGCGTATGTTTGGATTACCTATAGAAAGGGTGGGATTATGCTGTATTTTAATTATGTGTTTTTAATATATTAATATTAAGTAAAATCAATAAATGTTTGACTTCGAATAAAATTTTAGCCACAAAGTTTAAAGGTTTATTCTATTTTCCATTCAGGCAATTGGCATAAATATATCCATGGAACAATATTTTAAAATATATTATTATATACTTCAATTTTTTATTAATATTAAATAAAAATAGACTACCAATTAGTGTAGCACATAGCTTCCTTGCATCCTATCACGTACTTTGCTGATTTTATGCTTTTACAAGCCATTATTGTCTAATTTATTTCATGCTTCCCCCGATTCCTTTTTTAATATGTAAAAATAGTTTCGAATTAAAGTACCAATTAAGCAAAAGTTAAAGAGCGTAGAGGGTTGAAATTAATCTGGTACTATCTGAGGGCTACTTTCGACAAACCATCCAAATTTCATAAAAATTTGATGAGTACTTTTGATGATATAGGTGTAAATAAATGTATGTTTGTGCGCATGTTGAAGAAAAACAAATAGGCGCAGAAGGTTGAAACNCAGAACACGATGACAATGCTATATTTGAATACTTTTATCCATGTTTCAGCAGAATTTAATTCGTTTTCAGCAAATTGTGCAGTATGGAAAGTTATTTCGGAAAAAATCCGCAAGTAATTTTATTTGTTTTGACATGTCCAATATTTACGATCTTCATTTTGACAGGTTTCAAATTTATAAATTATGACAGAAAATTAAAAAAAAATAGTAAATAAAAAGTTATTTTTATCTTGTAATTATTACTGGCTTGATTTTTTGTCAGTCCAGTACAAATCTTGCAATATATTTTTAACTAACTTCCTGACTGAGTAGAAAGCTGAAACTTGCACAGAATATATGTATTTCCGATGACAATACAATAATCAGTAATGAAATTTACCAAATTATTACTATTAGTCGATAAATCACTATATTTCTTACGTATTTAGGCGGTAAAATTAAAAATCAATTGTAAACAAACACGACCAGTTCCAGATAAGGAAATCCACAAGGAAAATTTAAAAACGTAGTATATAAAAAAATAATTTTTATCTTGTATTATTTTCAAAGCAGTTTCAATACAAAACCAAAAAATTGCTATTGTGACCTGAACTCAAAACGATTTTAAATCACCGTTTTCATGGTATTTGGAATACCAAAACTGTTTTGAAAATTCATGAAAACGTAGCAACCATTTCTAAACCGAAAGATAATTGTGTTCCTTAAAAACAAACCTCTCATTGATGAATTCAAAATGGCAACTAAGTTAGTGAACTCCTGATATAAAATTGATATTATTTAAACCATAATTAATACAAAAATAATTTCACTCATAAAAATCAATTAACGTGACCAAAATCAGTGAAAAATGATTATAACGAATTATTATTGATTAAACCAGTAAAATAATTCCTTCAGTTATAACAACCAAATAATGCGACTAAAGTTATTCAATATTAGAAAATATTAATAAAATAGCAATGAAGAGACGTATTTATACATCTTTTATAAGCAGAGGTAAGTAAAATAATAGGTAGGAAGAATAAAATATAAATATGTTTGCATGAATAATATACAAGAATACATTTAATGTTTTGTGAGATTTATAGAACAGAGCAGGAAAGATAATAAAGACTTAAAAGAGCGTTATGAGATAAGAAGTAGAGCTGTTTTATTTAAATATGAATTGTTTAAGTAATTCAAGTGTATACATTAAAATATTAATTTAGGTGCTCGGATCTCAAAGTAATACGTTTAGAGCTAATGCTTTAGTAGCATACATTTCTTAATAGCAGCAATGTATCTTTGTTGCATACATAAAACTGTTCGGTACACCTCCAAGTAAAATTTCTCATATATAAGTACATAATTACTTGGTCTAGTTTTTTTCATTTATAACTTATAAAAGTTGTTTCGAGGTTACATTTTATTATTATGGAATATTTTATCAAAATGTACCATCATAAAACAACTCCTCCCCAACGGGGATTCGAACCCACCATGTTTATAGCTATTAATTCAGGAAATAGATGCTTCCCGCGAAAACGACATTATATCGGGTTGGATTCCCCTATACGGGGCATCATGTATAGAATTGCAAAAACTAACAAATATAATGCACACATAATTAAAGTGTTTCCTATATTATTGATATAAATTGCATTGTTTATGTATTCTTTTTCATTTCATACTCTATTGAAAAACCAGATACGCTACATCGAAGCCCAGGTAATCTACTACAGATACATACGCCCAAGATTCCCAAAATCGGCCTGTATACAGCTGTGTCTCAAAATAGAGATCTGAAGATGGAAATTGTAATAAGAGAAAACTTATGAAATGAAGAAGAATCCATAATTGGNGGGGGGGGGGGGGGAGTGAGGTATCGTTGGTTGTTCCCCCACCTTCGTCAAAGTATTTTAATGCTGGATGTATTGATGGGGGATTTGCATTGTTGTTCATTTATTGGATTGATTTTTGGATTTTTTTTTTTCATCAATGAGAGAAAAAAAAATGGAGTAACAAGTTGATTTCGGTTGAAAAAGTGAATTTGAAATAGAAATTTGTTTGTTTAGGTGAAGTGAAACTGGTTTGATTGGAGTGTATATTTTATCGTTTAATTAATTATTCTTTTTTTTTGTTTTTAATTTGTTCCATTCAACAACACTATCTTTGCTGAGTTTGAATATTTGATTGATGGTCGTTGATTGATTAATAGGTTAATTTATTCAAGATTTTTTTTTTTTCCTCAGATCATACCTGTAACAATGATGGTATATAATACAAACTATGGAAGTTGCTTTTGTTTGCTCGTAAATAGGCACTTCTTTTGATTGTTACTCCCCTATATATTTTTCGAATATAAATAACTGACATGAATAACTATGAAGACAAAGGGATTGTTAGTCCAATGTACCTACTTTAGGACAAAGGAATATCACACTTCTGTTCTTATAAGGGGGAGTAAAAATCGAAAAATAAACATCCCGTAAACCTTCTTTTGATTGTTACTCCCCTCTGTATTTTTGTAAGGGGAGTAACAATCTAAATAATTGCCAATTGATAAAGGGAAACGAAAGCGGGCGACAGTAGTGTGAATTAAATATTATGTAACGGAGTATTTTATGGAGAGTGAGGCATCCTTACTTTTTCCTCAATTCCCCACCCTCGTAACTGTATTTTAGTGCCGAATATATTGTTGGAGAATTAACAACATACAGATAAATTTTGTTCATAGACTTTTAATATAAGTATTCTTTGGGATGCCACTTTATTAAATGGGGAAAAAATTAAATGATCATTTATAGATCTTCATGAAAGCGGCAGCAACAATTTAAAAGAGATGATTTACAAACTATTTTAACATAAATTCTAAGAAACCACTGTCTTTTCACGTAAAAAATCGTTCTTTCTCATATAGGAGTTCATAATTATTAGCCCAGTGTTTACCATTTATTAGTTGTCGTGGGTACATAATAATAATTAATGAACATCATATCAAAATTTATCATGAACAATATTAAAATTTCAACCATTGAAATTTTAAAATTTAAGGCAGTGTTGAAATTTAGAAATATTTCGTCCTTTAGGCTAGGCGCACACTGGGGGCAAAACAGTCTGCAGACTGTCTCCTTGTGCAAAAGATAGAAGGACGGCGACAATCTTTTGCACCGGGGCAGACAGACATCTCGCAGACTGTTTTGCCCCCAGTGTGCGCCTAGCCTTTCACTATAAGAGATATCTAAATAGGATTTAATTAAGAAGTTCCTGAACATTGATAACAATAATTTTATAAGACAAAATTAAGATTTAAGCAAAAACTAAATAGACAACCAACATAAACGAATTCATTTTCAACTTCTTTTATCTCCTGTAAAGGCACAACTCTAACACGGGAGATGTGCCTGATAAAATGTCCCTATTAAATCTAACATGTAAGAAGCTGTTTCAAAACTAAGGAACTAATTACTCAGTTGATTGCGTTGATACTAAAAGTTTAATACAAGGTGTCCAAATGGAGAATGAATACATAAGGATGGGAAGACAAAATTTCCCTAAAATGTAGACAAACATGATAGTAACTTACACTAAATTTTCTTTTTAAGTAATAGAATGATACAGTTGTTTGTAGTAACACCACGATGTCAAGAAAACTCGCTTATAAACAACATACGAGAACTGATAAAACGGTTGCTAACATTCAATTAGCAATGTCTTTTATCTTTGACAAGATGTTTCTTCAACTCATGTTCCTTTTCACACTTGATACATCTAAATGTAACGGTCAATTAAGTAATGTATGCGACCAAAAGGAATAAGGGTCTTACGAGGGTTAAAAACTAGAACCTTTTCTCCTTCCCTTACACTGAAAAGAAGAATAAGATTTTTGGTTGAATGCCCTTTCTCCGACACTAAGGGATTTTCACTTCCTTTTCACAGTTACGCTTTTCTTTCAAAACCCAGTTCTCACTCGTTTTTCGGAAAAAAGAAAAGGGGTAACCTCTTCACACGCTTTTCTTGGGGNGGGGGGGGGGGGGTCTTAACGGGATCTCCTACTCACGATTTTCTCTCTATGCTTTCCTAACATCTTCCGAGGCGAAACATTTTAAGCTTTACTCGCTTCCCAAGCGTTTCCCTACCGACTCTGAATCTTTCAAAAAACTTTTTATTCCCCTTTGAGCTTTTTCTCTCATTTTTTTCTTCTAAAGCCCTTCCCAGCCTTGAGTGCTTTGATTTATTCTTTGATGAATCTCCCTTGTGCTCGCTAGCACAGTCCTACGTCTCTTTTCTATATGTGTAAGAAGGTTAATCCCTTTAAAGACGGGAGAGATCCTGGGCGTCTTACGAAGATCCCGCGCATCCTTACTCAACACTGCTTTCACCCCATATATCATTTTTCCTCCTGATGATTCCAAAGCCTTTTGGTCTAACACCGTCCAAACAGGATTTTTCATACTTTTTTATTTTCGATCTAAGATGTTGCTCGGACCAATGAAAAACAGAACTCCCAGTGTCTTTTTATAAAAGATTTTTATTTTCAGTAACGTATAAGTCTTATCGTATACATGGTGAGACTAGCCTTCATACCAGACTTAATAAATTCCTTCTCTTTCATTCTAGTTTAATAATTTTTCACTGCTTTATCGTTTTTACAAACTAAGTCAACATATATTATTAATTTTTTTTCTTCGTCTAATACAATCCTTCTTTAAAAATAAATAATATATAGAAAAACTATCTGAAGTAACTGACACCATCCGGGGTTGCGGGGTCAAAGTCTCATGTAATCAGTGGCCTTCTTTGTACAAAATTCCATCAAGCTCAGAAAAAAACTGCAGATTTGTATAAAACAACAAATAAGCAGGCACTATTCTTTATAATAATATGTATACACAACATTTTATTTCTCATTTATTTGAATAAAATATGTAAACCCCATGGTACTTTTTCACTTCAAAATGTGGAACCCATGTCTGCCCTTCTAACGTCCATGGGACTTCCATAGCATGTCCTACTACATACTACATAATGCTATGGACAGATTTGGAACTTATTCTGGATGCTTGAAATGTAATTTTTTAAAATAAGAAAGAGTTGTGACAGTTGTCGTATGCATTATCAGCAACGGCAGTTAGAATATAAATACTTAATATTGAACCCCAATGTGAATTCTAAGATTGAATTTAGAGTACTAGAAATTTTATGTTCCTGCGAGTTTTGAACCCTATACCTTCAGAATGTCTGAGACATAAAGTTTAGAGCTTACCAAAGATAAAACATCTTTTATGTATTTCCAATTGCAATACGGGGGTTTTTAACAAGGTTTGCCTTGTTTTGTGAGAATTGATGCGCTACTACGTGTCAATCTGAAGGTTTGCCTTGTTTTGTGAGAATTGATGCGCTACTACGTGTCAATCTGAAGGTTTTAAGAGGCTGTTGAAAGATAAGTCTATTTGAAGAGCGGTTAAGAAAGGCTGTGGATGGTTAACGAGGTACTTAGCTCTCCCTAGGACAGTAAAGGGCTTCAAACCACCCTTTACCCCATAGCCCTTACCCCATTGAAAGTAGTCTCGGGAGGGTGCCTCAGTTTAAAACCACTTCTTGCGAGGGGGTGTCCCACAAGCCTCACAATCCGGACGACCTAAACATCACCCTCACGCTTCCCTTTAGAGCGTTTTTTAATTGCTCCTTCAGTTTACCCAATAGAAGAAGAAAAGGGGAATTCGTTTACTTAAAATATTGTATCTTCATTATGGTATATAGGTTTATGATTTTAATTGAAGAATTATAGGGATGTAGTAACAAAATAAAAAAGAAAGTTGTTAAACTCTTTCGTTGGTGTGTTTTATGCCTTTCCTGTAACGAATAATAAATTAAAATACTCATTTTCTCCATTTCATGGAAAAATATTAAATCATAGATATGTTTTTGGACATTAAATCCACATGTCATCATTCCAATGCTTTTTCATGAACAGGAGAAAACCAGTATAATACATTTGTCAAATTGATATAGTAGATGCATCTTAAGATGTTAAATGATTGACATTAATCCATTTTGATTAACATTAGGGTCGCAAGTAGCTCTATGTAATTTTTAATCAATTTTAGAACTTCTATCGACAAAAGATAGTTCTGCGATGAATTGAAGTAAAAACAAATTTAACATCTACCTCCTATTATATTTTAACTTCCTGGCACGATAGTTAATAGCGTCAAATTTTGCAAGTTGTTTATTGAAATTTCAGTCCGCTTATCGTCAAAATATTGTACTATAACTGATAAACATTACGACCTACTGTTACATCTAACTTCTTAGTGCGATATTGAAAAGAGTTACATTTACATGTCATTTTTGAACATTTAAAACATAGTGGTAAAATCACGGTAGAGAGCAAAGTGGAGCCGGGTGGTACATTTAGCAAAAAGGGACTATGAAAGATGGTCTGCAAATATGCTGCAGTGGTATTCAAGAAACAAGAAAAGAGGAAGTAGTAGGCCTGCGACTCCTTAGAACCACAAAATCAGTAAGTACTAAGGAAGCCCCAACTTTGCAGGACCGCAAGATGTGAATGTACTCTGGAAACCCTACTTGGCAGGACCGCAAGATGAGAAAGTACTCTGGAACCCAACTTGGCAGGACCTCAAGATGAGAAAGTACTCTGGAAACCCAACTTAGCAGGACTGCAAGATGAGAAAGTACTCTGGAAACCCAACTTAGCAGGACCGCAAAATGAGAAAGTACTCTGGAAACCCAACTTAGCAGGACCGCAAAATGAGAAAGTACTCTGGAAACCCAACTTAGCAGGACTGCAAGATGAGAAAGTACCTACTCTGGAAACCCAACTTGGCAGAGAGTGGCAAAAAATAGAAAGAAATTGAGTAGATTGATGGCAGTATTTAATCGGCTTAATAATTGATTTATTGGCAATAAATCAATATCATTTGTTGCAATTAATTGCATCTAATAATAGCTACGTTTACATGGTGTATTGAAAACGATTTGAATTCGATATCTTTCCATGTTAATGTACCTATTTAATCTAGTTAATTTCAAGGTCAATACACACAAATATGGTACTGTATCGTATTGGAGACACCTTCAGTTTCATATAAACACCTTACTGTATTGAGATCGTGTTGAGGCATTCGCAGTTTTATGTTTTTCCTCTGGGTAACCTGACACATACTATACAAACATAAACTTCTTTTACACTTCTTATGTCAGAAGTGTATCCAAATATTATTTTAAATCCAACTCGGCACTTCTTTAATTTATTACTACTCTTGTAAAGAAAACAGAGGGAAGCAACAATATAAAGAAAGTGTAAGAAATGTTCTACTTTAGACTGTTACCCCCCTTATAAAAACAGAAGTGTGATACTCCTTTGCCCCAAAGTACATTGGACTAACATCACTTTGTCTTAATAGCTATTTTGTTAAAGCCATTTATATTTTAAAACCACAGGGGTGTAACAATCTAAAGAAGTACCTCCGACCTCCAACTCCATACGGTCAGGTACACATTAGTTGAGGCTTTAGTTGAATACAGTAACCGTATTGAGATCGTTTTCAATACACCATATTATTGATTTTCCATTGCTATTTTTCATAACACGTCTTCATTGAGAATGAAAATTATAATAGATAAAGGCTTTACTTGGCTTTTTCGATCCTGTACAGATTCACTTATGAAATTATATACTTAACGTCTATGTACTTAATGGCATCAAGACCAGACTTAAGTATCACAGTGAAAACTTGCTGGGCCCATAACCTATTGATTTGTCAACGCTATTTCTTATAACACGTCATTTTTGAGAATGACATTAAAATTAATTTATAAAATAACTCATCAATAAGTAAATAATGGATAAGGTATGACATGGTTGTCATGTGTACCAACACAAATAAACTTAGCTATTTATAATAATTCTAATCAACATATTCCCTTTATTCATGGGTTTGAATCAACTATTGACCAAATTATAAACTTTCAAACATCACCAAAATAAACCTGCACATTGTTAGAAGAAGAAAAAAAAAAAAACAGAAGGCATTTCAAATTTGCATCTGATATGAACTTTGACATATGGGTTTTGTGAGTTGACCTAAACGAGTTTAATCTTGTTTCCGACGGTTTTCCGGCGGCCCTGTTTGTTTTTAGAGGAGAACTTGGTTGCGTTGGATTTTCCTTGGTATTCTAGGGAAATATTGAAGGGGGCCCAGGGGGTCCGGGGGGGNNNNGGGGGGGTCTCGCTGTGCAGGATTTAGTTAAGCCTGGGTCACGTCCACTTCTTGCCTTGTCTCTACCCTCTTCATTCTTCCGCTCAATTTGTCACACTCGGAATTATTCTACGGCAAACGTGCCGATAATAAAAAAAAATTTTTTTTCATCTTACAGTTCTGACATTATTTTTTTCTTTTCTTTCCCACCTGTCGTGCATATTTCGAGTTACCTAATAAACCTTAAAACGTGAAACGCTTTTTGCAAATAAATTATACTTTCTCCTGTAATTAATTGTTCTGTTATACCGCGTCAGTCACTCGCGATTAAGAGATCGTCTTTTTAGAATTACTTTTTATTTTTTATAATTTTTGTATAATTTACTCATATCAGGACAGAGTTGAAAAAAAGTCATAAACTAAAAAACACAGTTTCTTAAATACTTAACTAAATTATTTTAATTCAAACGTATCATTGTCAAGATCGATTTAAAACGAAACTGAAGGTCATAAAAAAAATAAAGTTTTATTTATTTTTTTTTTTAATCTTTTATTTATTACCACAACTACATAATTTTACATATTATAAGTGTTAAATGATATTACATATATTTTGTTGGCAGTGTATTACATGAGAAAGGTAATAGTCCAGGAGATAGCGTGCAAAAAAGTGTCTGACTAACATCAAGCTAGAATTTTGAATAAAAGTCAATCTTTTAGCGCCTTTTAAGTATAGGTGGTCGGCTAATTTCGTCTGCGGGACATAGCTTGGCAATAGGCGTTAAAAAAAAAACAATCCGGTGGAGAGCGGCCATGTCTCACCAATTATGGTGGACAATGTTATTTTCATAAACCTGAGTACAGAATTAGTAGACCGAAAATCAAGTTGATGTTAGTTAGTCTCTTGAGAGGTAACCACGTTGATTTTTAGTAATAATTGACTAACTAACCTATCAAGTGTGAAAATAACCGACTTAATTTTAGGTCGACTAACTAATTCTGTACTCAGGATCATAAAAATCACATTGTTCACCATAATTGGTGAGACATGGCCGCTTTCCGGCGGTTCAACATCAAGCTATGTCCCACAGACGAACTTAGCCGACCACATATTCTTAAAAGGCGCTAAAAGATTGACTTGTATGCAAAATTCTAGCTTGACGTTAGTCAGACACTTTTTTGCACGTTATCTCCTGGACTATAATAATCCAGTGACTATTCCTTTCCGCTGGGAAAGTTTTTAAGAATAGTTAAACTGTTGATTATTAGTGAAATTCATACATTGATTAACTATAACGTGAAAAGTTTGGAAAGTTCTAGAACGAAGGAAGAGGAAAACTATCTGATATATATGTTCATCTCGGGGTAACCAGAGGGGGGTAAGACCACGGCACGACTCCACTTAAACTACGAGACTTGTAATCTTCAGATAATTAAGATTTAGCAGCTCATCTCGTGAAGAGAAAATTTATTTAATTGTCACATCAAGTTAACAATTATATTATAATTATAATTGAGGTGGTTCAAGTATAATGAGAGGATATGTTAGCGAGATGCTGTCATATAAAACACAGTGAGGAAGTTTATGCTAACGTTTCGCTAAATTTATTAACATAATTTATAACATAACATTTATTAACAAGCAAGAAACAAAGTATAAAAAAAAAAACAAAAAAAAAAACCAAAAAAAAAACCAAAGAACAAGAAACAAAGAACAAAATAAGTTAAGGTTAATTCTACGATATGTTATAAAGGGATGAATGAAATGGAAGTGTGTTTGAAAAACAAGAAACTAGGAAAGGGCAAGTAATGTCAGGTAGGCGGATTAGCGAAACAAGATTTACTTAAAATACTAACTATAGGTTTGTTCTAACCACACTTCAAACTAGTTTGGAACTGTCCGACGCATGCGCAACGGACTACAATTGATCGTCTTTCGCTAATGCGCAAGCGTCGTACAGTTTGGAACTAGTTTGAAGTGCTGTTGGAACAAACCTTATAGCTAGCAATACAATAATGAAAAAGTACTTAGGAGTATGAAAAACATAGAAACAAAAAAAAAAATAAAAAAGAAAAAAAAAGAAAATAACAAAAAAACATATTTTGTAGAAATACTATAATACAAGTATATAATGTTCTAGAAATTATTAATTGAATTTGATTAACTGTTGCTTAGATTGTTGATGTCAATTCTTAAATGTATGGAATTGGGAGTTTTGGAAATGTAGGACATTTCAAGGATATTATGTTTAAATTTGTTTGATTCTTGGACACAAATCTTAGTACATTCAAAGACAAAATTATGTTGGGTATTGATGTTGATTAGTTACAGCTCTGGTATTGGGGCAGTTAGGTTTCAGACTATATTGGCGTTAGTAAATTCTTTTATTGAGGTATTAGGAAGTCTGCCCCACATATGACGAATTACAAACAGAACAGTCAATTTGATAAATAACATAAGTTTTCATATTTTCATATTAATATAGTTTTCAATTGATGGGAATAGGGTCTTCAAGTTAATTGAAAAGTTTTTTAACTGGATTTGAGGGTTTAATAGTTATTTACGCACCAAGGGAGGAAACAAAGTCATTACTCCCTGAGCGTTATTGTTGGTTCCTGAGGCGAAGCCGAGGGAACCAACAATTTTTTATAACATCTTATTGTAGAAAAAAATAATGTAAATTAAATGTGCAATTCATCAATTCCAACTATGTTTTCTTTGATTTCTATAATAACTTAAAGTTATTATAGAAATCAAAGAAAACATAAAAAAATTTCCTCGGGCCCCTAAAAGCGCGGGGCCCGGGGCGGTTGCCCCTGCCTAAGGGCGGCCCTGATAACTTTCAATAACTATGTAATTATAATAATAACTCTATAACTCAAATGTTTAATAATACACAAAATGTACTACAAAATGACTAACTGAATAATATTTAATTTATTTGTGTTTATCTCTAAAATACGAGAAATCAAAAACAATAATATAACCTGATGGGATGTAACCTACCTCTTTTCTACAAGGACTCTTTTCTATAAGTTTTGTTTAAACTCAGTTATGAAGTCATACGACATTTTAAAATGACGATAAAAATTAAAGTATCACGGCAATCAAAAGTACGTGTCATTTAAACTCTGTAATATTTAATAAAAAAGCTTTTAACCTGTCGAGTCATTGAGTTAAAAAAAAATGCTATTAGTTACGAAACAGGCAACACTGATTTTTTTAAGAATAATAAGTTGGCTCTACTGTTACTTTCCACCACGATTTTTACTTTCCGCCACGATTTCTACTTTCCGCCACGATTTTCACAACTAGGCTGTAATGGGATCCTTTCCTCCCTATAAACTAGGGTGGAAAGTTAATGTTTCCTCCCTTCCGGAGGAAAAAACGATTTTTTCGCGGGTAATTGAAGTTTTCTTGATTTTTTTTTAAGAAAGATTATTAATGAAAATCTTTATATTAAATTTTTAATCAAGTGGAGGAGGGTTAGTTTCAGGTGCAAAGTTAATATTTTGATGATAAATAATGATGTATAATTGTAACCCGCTTTGCGTATAGAAACTGTATGGTTTAAGACAAATAAACGAATCATTACGAGTATTTTATTATTTTGCCTTTTAATCAATTGGTTGACAATGTCAATGTTACGGTTACTCTAAAGAATTTTACTGATGATGCTAATTAATTAAGCGAAACGTTAGCACAAACTTTCTCGCTATGTTTTATTTGACAGCTTTCGCTAACATATCCTCTCATAATTATATAATAAACGTAACAGTTCAAGATGTTTTCAGTTTAGTTTCAAAAAAGAGAAATACGGCAGTCTACGATGCTATACGACTCAAATAAATAAATTAAGCAACTAAATGATAAATGGACTGAATTAATTATTAATCTAAATACTTAACGTAAACCAGGAATAGCAGAAAGAGGAAGATAAAACACGTGAAAGGATAAGATAAGAAGGAAGTCCATCAGTAAATTGAATGTAAAGTGGCTGCGTACTGCGTATCTTTAGACAAGAGCGAATAGCTTTTGAATAAAACATTCACTAGACTACGCGAGTACTACGTGCACGTGAGTCACAGAAGTGAATAACATATTATACTCGATCCCTTACCTTCATTCAGAATCCCAACTTGATTACAAATATAGCACACATTCAAGAGACAGGAAATATAAATTCAATTTTGTGTCTAAAAATAGGCTTATTGTGGTACTAAAATATTATGTAAACAAGACAATGATCTAATGAAGAAACAATGGAACCATAAATAATTAAGTTGTTATTTTATTTTATTATTATTTATTATTAGTATTATTATTTTATTTTTTTTAATTAATTAATTAATTTTTTTTTTTTTTATATAGAGATGTGTAAAAACAACTCAATTAATAAAAATAAGTTAACGTGGATGAAGTTTGGACTTAACTATTAAAGAAACTTTATCTAACAGTGAAATATAAAAGAAATATATTATGTATTTCGAGATAATATAAATGCAAGAACATACATAACAAGTAAGTGTTATATATGAACATACAAAACAAACAGCATCATGAAGAGCAATACGAGGATTCAAATACGTGTATGAACTGCTGTAAATAACGCCTAGCGAATGCCGTATGGGAATATATAAAACCAATACAAATAAACAATGTAGCAACCTAAAAAAAAAATAAAATCCCTGCATTTATAACTGTAATATTAGTACATAGAGAAAAATTGCTATGTTAGAGAAAAATTACGGAAATTATATTAATATATTAATAATTATATCTTAAACGTTTATTTTAAATATTAATAATTTAAAAAACTATACAGAGTGTCCCCGGATCATGAATAGATGAAAAATACTAACTCTCTCGCTTCACTCGACCGTAAATGTACGCTTGACAGTACACATGATGTTTGACGTGTATGCCCTAAATTTGCCCGACATCAGGTTTGCGCAAACATTTTGCGCAAAATGTTTGATCGTGTATGGGAGCCTTTAGTACGGAAATAAATTTAATCGTGAATAGTATGTGATTTGTTAATAAACACCTACATAATAAATATCTACAAATAAATAATAATTATCTAAATGTCTGAACAGACGAATGAAAATAAACTAAAACTTTCTTGCACTTGCATAATTTATCAATTTTTTAAGAACTTTTCCTAACAAAATCAATCATAGTCCAGGAGATAGCGTGCAAAAAAGTGTCTGACTAACATCAAGCTAGAATTTTGTAAACAAGACAATCTTTTAAGATTATATGGTCGGCTAAGTTCGTCTGCGGGACATAGCATGGCAGTAGGCGTTTGAAAAAAACAAAATGGCGGAGAGCGGCCATGTCCTGCCAATTATGGTGGACAATGTGATTTTCATGATCCTGAGTACAGAATTAGTTAGTAGACCGGAAATCAAATTGATGTTAGTTTGTCCTTTGACAGGTGACCACGTAGATTTTTTAGTAATATTTGAATAACTAACCAAGTGTGAAAATAACATCGACTTGATTTTTGGTTTACTAACTAATTCTGCACTTAGGATCATGAAAATCATACTGTCCACCATAATTGGCAGGACATGGCCGCTCTCCGCCATTTTGTTATTTTCAAACGCCTACTGCCAAGCTATGTCCCGCAGACGAACTTAGCCGACCACATATTCTTAAAAGGCGCTAAAAGATTGACCTGTATACAAAATTCTAGCTTGATGTTAGTCAGACATTTTTTTGCACGATATCTCCTGGACTATCAATATAATCAACAATTTAAAAAATTCCTGAAACGCTAGGAAGCTATGCGCCACACTAATTGGCAGTCACAGATATTTCTTCGCCTTATTTGTTTTCCCTGACTCTCTCTTTCTTTTAATCTTGTTGTTTTAAGTAGTCCATTGACAAAGAAATAATCGATATCTTTAAGACTAAACAAAAAGTTTATTCATTCAAAATTGTCCTACTTATTTCTAATTTCAGATTAGTTCTAAAACATTTACCAGGTTTTCTTTATTTTAATTCAGAAAGAAAGATGATAAAAGTATTAAAATACTAGGCGTTAACTAAGTAGTGCTACTTGGGGGAAAAACAGGTAATAAGAGGTAACATTTAGCTGTTATACAAGCCAAGGAAGAAAAAATGAAAAAAACTTTTAACATAATAAAAAGATAATTTATAATAAGAAGCCTCTAAACCATAAACTTCTTGTAAAAGTAACTTATTCCACGTTGGTTTTTTTTAAAAAAAAACTACGAATGGTTGCATTTAAGATAGTTAAATTTCTTTAAATTATCTAAGATAGTTCTATACAAAGAACTCTACCCACATTATTACAGTAGTTGCTAACTCTTTAATTTTCACCTTTCGCACTATATCATCAAGATAGTACCAAATAGAAAAATGAAAAAAAATAATTATCCCGTTTCTCACTTTATAACTTAGTTGTTTCTACTTTTTAATTTTACGGTAACATTATGTAATTAGTCTCTTTGCATTCATACATTTTTATTTCATTTACAAATTTATTTGTGTTTTTCAGTCTTATTTCTTTTTATGCAGTGTTATCACACATTTTAAAGTTTGTTTTCTTTTCCTTTAAGTTGTTTCCTTTATTTTAATATTCATATGTCTTTATATTTAATTGAAATAAATTGGTAAGGCGTGAAGTCTCACGTAAAAAGGGTTTCGTTGGTATTGTGAAACAAAATTAGAAAGGGGGAGGGGAGGGGAGTGGCACGAAAAATGTTGATGTTTTTTGACAAAAAGGCATCGAAAATGAAACACTAACCCTAAGTGGTATATATATTTGTAATCTACTCTTCAATACCTTTCATTTGATACCCCACT
>KZ651408.1:806118-829110 GCA_001010745.2 Gerris buenoi
TGGATAGGTAATGAGCTGTAGAATTATGTACTGTACACCAGGGTGTTTTGGTCCCAAGTGTGTCCGAGCCGGTGTATGACGTCATATTTCCAAGATGGCCAAGACGTCGATTTTATCAAGATTTTTGTGAGAACATTTTTTATTCAGAACAAGACAAGGAACAAAAAAAGTCCTTAAAACAATGTCGTAAATATTACCGTTTTAAAAATAAATGCATTTAAATGCAAAAAAAAAAAAAAAAAATGGAAATCAGTAAACAAAAATAAGTGCTATAAAGGAAAATAATAACATGATTTTTAGTTTGAGCACTATACCATATGTGCCCTAGAAGTTATTTTACAATTGGTACGCTGCGGCTGTGACAAGGGACGCTGTTCTGTCAATTGCAAATGCTGGGCTCTATCACTCAGGTGTACAATGTTGTAACAATGAAAATGACGATCTTATGCAACTGTCGGACTCAGATGATGACTCATAACTCAAAATCATGTTATTATTTTCCTTCATAGCACTTATATTTATGTACTAATTTCCACTTATTTTTTTATTTTTCTGCATTTAAATGGAAAATCCCACGGAAGTACATATTATGCCCCTTAACTAAAAAGAATAACTCAGTAACATGACTGGACAACCAAGGCTTACTTGTCATTTTACTTTCACTTATTACTTTCTGGAAGTATGGGTATTACTCGGCATTAAAGATGGTGGTTTGATCTGCAAAGGTTAAGTTCTTTTATGATTAAAGCCCAAATGAAACAAGGTTGTCGAACCCTGGCTTAGAGGATAACATAAGGATCTTAGTATAAGACTTTACGGTAAAGTTAATTTTCTCAGTATCTCCACAATAGCTTTAAAGGCGAACCAGTTTTGAAACGCAAGTGGTCATTATTATCGCCGGGGGAATAAAAATAATTGCAACAAGGAGACACCTAATATAGCTTGTCTAAAGTCGGTCGAGGTTTAGTTGTTGGGAGCCATGCTATACAGCATAGAAGCCGTGTATTGCGGGTTTGCAGTTTCCAGCAAATACTTGTTTAAAAGTATAACACAATTCTGTTAAAAAAAAAACAATTTATAAAGTGTGCAGATGTCTGTGTATACATATTATATAGTGTCTTAAGTTTATACAAGCGTGTCATTCTATTAAACCAGTGTACTTAGGAAATATACTAGGCTGGAAACTGGACCCAAAATGCGTGGATTTTGTGGGGTGACTTTTACCCCTTAATACATAGCCACTATCAACGACAAGTAGACCCTACAGTCCAAATAGATGTCTCTGGCAACAATGACTTTTTCTTTCAGAAGGATACAATAACTGCTTACTTTTGAAAACCGAATTCGTTCCAGTGGCAATGATGATGGCCTTATAAAGGCTGAAAAACCAGCATTTTCGTACGACGAGGACGAAATGAAGTTTGGAAAATAATGCTGGTTAAATTTTGAAATCACGAGTTTATTAATTACAGTTATTTAATGATGAACTGTTTCTGATCTTTATAAGGTCATCTGTCAGTGACAATGATGGAAGTTAATAAGTTTGAATCAAGTAGTACAAACTTTTATTTAACTTGCAATGTTTGAAAGTATGTTCGGGTCGAATCTTGAAACTTAATTTTAGTTATCCTCAACCGATTATATTGAAATTTTGCATACACGTTTAGTTTGGATTACAATGGGTGGTTAGCTAAGTGACGTCATTCTAAATCCAATATGGCGGACTAGGCTTTTTTAAGCACGCCCATGATATGGGTATCAAATTAAAGGGTTTGCTGAAAAGAATACAAATAAAAGCTCGTTTTAAAAAATGTTTTTTTACTATTAATTTATTTTTATATGCTATTCATTTTTTTTTCTCAAATTCGCAGACGAATGCTATTTACGTTTTATTTACAAGGAGTACTTAGTCTCGGTATAAACAACTAAATTACAAAATGATACATTTAAAATATGAATACGTATAAAAAAAATTAAGACAAGCATTAAAAATTTTAGACATATTAAACGATATATCAGAATGACTAAAGGAATTTGTCGATGTGAATGTATTAGGGGGGTAAATCTACAGGTAAAGCAAGCTATCTAATAATATCTAAAGATGATTTATCAGTGTTGTGATAAATCATTCTGTCTATACCACCTAGCTATAGACTACTATAATAAATATGTGTTCATTGTCTGGTAATAAAGTTATACTGTCATTTTGGTTTTTACTGAAGCATCTAGAATTGTAACGTAGGGTAGTCGAATTTTATACGACTGCTTCTAAAGGGTTTATTGGATGCATCGTTTAAAACGAGGGTTGAAGATGGAACTAGGGTTGTCGTTTTGAAACGAGAGGTCGGGTTAAAACTCGGTCGAAGGATTGCCGCGAGAAAAGCCGAGCAATCCCGAGCAACGAACAATAACTTCGTGACCGGCATATTCCATCCTCTAACCATTGCAAACTTCTCTTCAACTTCGAAAAGACACTTTAAGACTTAATACTCCTCTTCAATCTTATATAACGCTTGTGCAGTTCATACTCCATATAAATGAACTTTTCAAACTTTGCATTTTCTAAAGCATGATGAGTTATATATTTATTAAAAAATAGTGATTTTTTTTTTTATTTGTAAAAAAATGAAGATTTATTCAAAACTTTGAAAAATATTGTAAAATCTAAGATAATATAAAAACTTCTTTCTTTTTTTATGTATAAAATGAAAATCTAGTAACTAGTTATTTGTAAATAAAGGTGTATGTATATATATATATTTAAAAAAAGGGATACACTTTGAAAAAAAAATATATATAATTTAATTAGAGCTATATATTTATCTAAATGGCCAAGCTAAAGATAAGTAAGTGACTAACTTTATCAACGGTCTCCTGGAGAATAACATTCCTCTGAAAAAATATTACATTTGCTATTATTAGCAATAAGGAACA
Source organism: Gerris buenoi (assembly GCA_001010745.2). Taxonomy (NCBI): domain Eukaryota; kingdom Metazoa; phylum Arthropoda; class Insecta; order Hemiptera; family Gerridae; genus Gerris; species Gerris buenoi. Next base: position 809,053 of record KZ651408.1, read on the forward strand.
TTACTCTTGAGGCATGGACATATGTGGAAATATTGGGTTATGTACAACAAATTATGTATTTTCATCTTAAAGTTACTTCAAGCAAACCATCTTTGCTTAGGAAAACTGTTTTTGACATTTTCTTTTAACTTCAGGCACTCTAAGGGGGTTCACAGATAGCGGATCTCGGCGCTTATCCGGAAATATAGTTAACAATATATTTATAAATTATTTATATATTCATAAATTTTAGGACTCAGGGGACCCCAAAACGTGGCTAGCAACAGCTCAAAAATAAATTCTCGCACAACTTAAACCGTCCACCCTAAAAAATAGCATTTTTTAGATAAAATTAACTAAGTTTGTGAGAAAGTAAAAAGCAGTAACGAAGTAGTACACACTATTCTATGATCAGATTCAGTAGGTACCGCAGATTTTCTGTTAGAATTCATTGTCACAGGGTTGTGTTCCCAGAGTTCATTCCGGCTGAGTCTACGTAAATGAATATTGAATTTTGCTTCTGACTCAATGTTGCGTCACAATGAATCCGAAATCCGAACATTGAATTTTAGGGTGGCTTTTAGAAACACGTGGTAGACATTTTGATAGAGGACCTAGAACCCTAGACCTAATTGATCCTAGAACCTAGATTAGTTTATATGATCGTTTCTAGAGGCGCCTATGGCGGACTTTACTCACTAGTCAAGTCATTGAGTCTAGGAAGTGAATCCATCTTTACTGCTTATTCCAGTTAACCACCACTATTTCACGATTTCGCCTTTTTCGCTTATTACCAAAATCTATGATCGTTTACCGCTGCCGTATACTTCATTCAGTTTTTGATTGCGTGCGAGTAGAGATAATACATATTTACCTCCGCTATTTCCGACCTACTGCAGTCACATGTGACTATACCGCCGCAATTTCCAAGATATCGCCTTAATTAATCGAAGCAATCGTAAGTTCCTTTATTTATCATTATTCCTATGATTTAAGATAACCCAAAGTTTAACGCTTAAAATGTACAGTCCATTATATCCCTAATTTTTATTAAACTTCAGCGTAACTTCTAGTTGACCCTTATCGCTATATCACAGTGGTAAAATCCATCAACTTGTAACGTGTAAACTGCGATTATAATAAAACTTTTAGCAAAATATATTTATATGTGATAAAAATATGCTGTTATCAAAACGTAATTGCTGTTCATTAAACAAGCAATTGCAAGCAGTATTTCATTTTTAAGCCAAAACAATTAATTTATTTATTTTAATTAAAAATCGTACTCAGAGTAGAAATGTTTATATTATTTTAATGATTTTCTAACCATTTATTTATTTACCTGTGACACAAAATGAGATAAAATTTGATTNACCTTTTTACCCCCCTTTCCTCCCCCCTCCCGGCCAAACCTGACGCTGCAAGTCATGCAACTTTTTATCACTTACTACGAGAAGGGTATAGAACAATTTGGCGTGGGGTTGAACTTTATTTTTTTTTTGATGTTTGGGTTTGGACAGTTTATGAGCTAATTTTACTGTACTATTAGGCAACACAAAAATGTAGAACAGTTATTTTTTTAATAATCTCCCCTTTACCAAAAGAGGATTCCAACAAAAACACTTAACTAAACTTTAGGCTCATTTCTCTTATGAACCAATATAGGTAGAGGTGTGCAGTTTATAATTCTAGTTCAGTTTGTAATGAACTCTTATTTATGTAAGTATCTGTATTTATCTAAATGTCTTTAATAAGATAGTAGAGGGGGGGTCCAATGTGCCTTGAGATGGCTCCAGTAAAGGATGGTACGACAGTGCCCGACTTGGCCNTACAATGTGATTTATAATGTAAATACAATTATACCTTCCATTAGATTAAATATCAACCGAATGTTTAGTTTATTACACATTGAATCAAATATATAGATACCTATAAATGTATATGTAATATGTTGATCACTATCGTAATACTAGTTATTATGAAAATAGCCCAATTAGTGTGGCACGTAGATTCTCGCGTCCTACTTCGTATTTTAATAATTTACTGTATGTTTGTGCGTATGTGGAAGAGAAACAAAAAGGCAGAAGGTTGAAACTTATATGGGACCGCAACAATGGGATTTATGACCTACCTTCCAAATTTGATTAAAAGCGCAATGTTGGTTCGAAAAAATTGAGCGAAAGATGCATAGACAGACCGACAGAAAGACATGGAACAATAAATGTTNGTGCAGTTTATAATTCTAGTTCAGTTTGTAATGAACTCTTATTTATGTAAGTATCTGTATTTATCTAAATGTCTTTAATAAGATAGTAGAGGGGGGGTCCAATGTGCCTTGAGATGGCTCCAGTAAAGGATGGTACGACAGTGCCCGACTTGGCCAGTGCACTGCACTTGGCCAGGGCACAGGGGAGCATCTGATTTATTATAATCCCCCCATCTATAATTTATTATATCTTTTGCCCTTTTGTGCAACCAAATTTTTAAGAAGTACATAATTTGTAGTATTAATAAAATATTCACAAAATTATATTTATGTAGCATCCATGGCACCACATAATTTCAAATTGATTTCCGGAAACTTATAAATTAGATTTCAAAATAGATTTTATTTATAAAAATTAAGGTAGGGGAAACTAATCATAAATCAATGGTATTATAATATTGTCATTGATGATTTGATTTTTCACGATTTGAAAACTGCTACTGCTACCTAAAAAAATATAAATATAAATCAGATGGAATAATGTCGATGAATTTGAGCTAAAGGTAAAGTAAAAGCAGTAGGAAATATTAAGTTTAAAAAATATTATTGTTTATTTTAATTGGGCTAATGGTGTGAAAGATATTAATATATTTGCTATAGATCAACTAAAAATCACAGAAGTACAACTCTAGAAATAGTGAAAGTAACCGTTATATCATAAGCCAAAGTTTAGTGATTTTGGAGAAACAATGCTAGTTATAAAATAGATGTTTACAATAAAAATAGTCTCATTTACACGAAAAAACTTACNAGCAAAACGTTGCAACTTTAGTAAAGTTTGCCACATTTTTAATGTTTTGGGGTAGAAAAATTGCACTTGTATACCAAATCTTAAAATAATACTATACAAGTATACCAATTTCTCTAGCTACAATAGATTAGGAGATATGAAACAAGACGGACGGATGGACGAACTATCAAAAGCATAAGAGTTTCTAGGATGACCTCAAAACCCTAAAAAGTATACTTAAGTAAATTGGATGTTTTACCCCATTGGAAGTGCGCTTTTGAGAAAATTAATGTCGGATTATCCGGTCTAAGACTTCCTCTGATTTACTCACGATTTTACCGAAGACTTCCTCACGATTTTTATTTTAAGTGGTCAATATGTTATTGTCACCAAAATAGTGCAACTTTAACGTCGAAGAGATATGAGTATCTTCTTGGAATTATCATATTGTCAAATTATAATTGGAATAATTATAATGTCAAATTCCCAAGGAATGTCTGGCATGTTTGTGTTAATACCTCATCATTAGATTCTAACCCCCTTCTGGATTATGCTCTAATGAGTTTAATTAGGGCTAATTAGTTAATGATTTATTAATTATGTTATGATTTATTGGTAACATGAAGTGACATATTCAAAACGTAATGATTTACGAGCAGATAATCTTAAGCCATATGGGTTTACAGGTAGAATGCATCTAGAATAATATTGTCCAACGTTTCGCTCTAACTTAGGAATCATCTTCAGATGTTATGAACCTGATATAACTGAGAAGGGACTTTGCTAAGTCAAACTCAACTTCCTTTCCTACCTGTTGAGAAATCGATTCCTTCTTAATATCAATACTAAATGTTTACTCTGCTTATATCACTAAATTGGTCCATTTCACTGTTTAAAGATGTTTGGATAGGAAAGAATGACACATATATATTATCTGCTTGCCTCAATGCACAAGCAAGTTCGTACGCAAAGCTATCTAATAACACATTTATACGCAACGCTCCTGCAGTATTAATTAATATAACTGCTTCCCCTGCTTAAAAGGGAAAGCAGTTACGATAACATTCACTGTTTTTGTTTTCATCTGCTTTCTGACCCAATAATGTCTTTGCATTTTATGATAAGAAGTATAAAAAAAATAACTTGATCGTATCACGAAAAAACCATGCGAAGCCTAGTTAAAATATTGTTAAACGTCATATTATATAATTTATTTAATCAAATTATTTTCATATCTAAGTCAAACCAACATTTATTTTCACAAGCCTTCTTTTCCAAATAAAATTATTAAAAATTAATGATAGAAAAACATTTTTAAACACAGTTAGTTGACTCACCCTAAAAAATGTCATAGTAGATCCACCCGATAGCGTTCCATAGGATATCTCAGTTTGTTCCGAGAGATCTGCAGCGTTCTCTATGGGTGTTATCATTCTCTCGACAGTGAGGAAGGCAGCTAGGTTAGCTGTATACGAAGAGATAATGATGAGCGTGAAGAACCACCAGATCCCACCCACTATTCGTGTTGAAGTTGCCTGAAAAAATAAACAAACGTTTTAGAAGAAGTTATCAAACATTAACAACGAATTGTAAATTTTTTAAGGGCAAGGCAATGCTAGGAGATTCTTTATTTGTGGCTTGCCATTATGACTTCTTAAGACTGTGTTAACCCTCTTATAAAAAACAGAGGGCAGAAACTATCTAAAGAAGGTGCACGGAATGTTCTTCTTTAGACTGTTACTCCCCTTATAAAAACAGAGGGCAGAAACTATCTAAAGAAGGTGCACGGAATGTTCTTCTTTAGACTGTTACTCCCCTTATAAAAAAGAGAGGGGAGAAACTATCTAAAGAAGGTGTACAGAATGTTCTTTTTTAGGCATTTACTCCCTTAGACAATCGTCGTTTAGCCCAAAATTCATTGGATTAGACATCCCTTTGCCCTAATAGTTATTTAGACAAAGAAATGTATAAATAACATGTATAAGCATAATGAATATAAATCTATTTACATTATACAAAAATATAGAGGAGTATCAATCTAAAGAAGTACCTTTCTAATAATATTACTAATGATAGATAAACGAATTAATTTAAAACTATTAAACTTCAAATGCATTAAACTAAAGTAAGTAAATATTTTATTAATAAACTAAAATTTGTTTAAAATAACATAAATTAAAATAATTCTATTAATGAAAGCCATAATTCTGTTTCTATTAACAACAGAGACAGTAAATAATAAAGCAAATATGCACTAATTAACAAAAAAAAAAAATAAATAAAAAATAAGATAGTAAGGGTCATGATTATATATTTAACCCTCTATCTACAATCTACAATGTTTTGTGTTATCATGCTATTATTGTTTAATTTGGTGAAGGNTCATGGTTAAAAAAATATATCAGGGATGCTTTCATAAAAAGCAGATGAATAGGAAGCACCATCAAGTCTTGATAGCAAAGTACCGAGCTGTATCTAACTGGGTTTTTCAAAATAATTTTAATAACAGTTTTTTGTACTATTGATAACGGATCTAAATTAGTTCCGGCTGCGCTTCCCCAAGACAGTATACAATAATTTAAAATTGATTCTACGAGGGCGTGGTATATAATTTTTAGTGTGGACTTGTTAATAAAGTTTTTTATCTGGATAAAACAAATATAGTTTCTTATCTGGATATACAATAATAGTTCAAGTTTCTACGATTACTAGAAGTACCTAAGAATTATGATGTCAATAGGTCAGTCAATAATAACACACCTGTGAACTAATGTAGGGAAGATAAACTTTTAATATGCGCATGCGTAATGTGCAATGTGCAAAAGTATTCTAAGCTCTATTTTTTTAAGTGGGGTATCAGATTTAAATAATTTATTTTCCATAAAAAATGTGTATCCATGATGTGTTTTCCATAAAAATATGTGTGGTAGAGGCATGTCATTTTTATTTCTAGTTCAGCTTGTACTAGAACTAAAACTCTAACTAAAAAATAAGTTTACATATCTAAGTATATTTAATAAGATAATACAGGAAGCCCCAAAATGCCTTCAGGATGGTTCCAGTAAAGGTTGGTACGGCTGTGCTCGACTTGGCCAGGGCACTACCTTGCCCCCAGATCTAATAAATTTAATAATATACTTTATCATGGAAACATAAGATATATCTACTTTTAAGTGTAAAGCTTTATTTCTGTAGGTCCAACAATAAAAATAAATTACTTCGTACTTAGTAGAGGAGAAAGAATATACATAAGAAAGGCTTGAGTAAAATATAGAACTTACTGCAGCAGTTTTACGTCATAAGATAAATGCTAACTTTTAATTGAAATATATTCTAGTTTGTGTGCTTCTATATAATGGTTTTAAGGTAAACTACCCACACTCTAAAGTTTAATAATAACTAACACATGTAAAAAATAAATTCGAATCGGCCACAAAGATATCTGGATGGGTTTTATAACAATTGTGTAAGAAAACAGTTCACAAAGTTTTTTCTGATAATTGAAATTAAGAATTTTATTTTTAAAAAATGACTAAATTGGGTAGAACACGAATTCGGAGAGTTCATATGAGAAGATCAGTAATAATTAAATTAAGTTTTCTCTTAATTATTTGTAATTAGTCTTTATATGAGTAACCCAAATTCTAAATTAGGTAAAAAAAAATGTATTGAAAATAAATTATTTAAATTTGATATCCCACTTGAAAAAAAAAATAAAAAAAAATAGTTTAGAACACTTTTACGCATTGCACATTACGCATGCGCACACTAAATGTTTATCTTCCTAACATTTTTTCTATGNTCAAAATCGAATATTCGCGCCATTAATTAAGCTTCGTGTTCAGAGAATGGGGGGGGGGGATTAATAAAGATGGTCATAAGGATGCATATGATTAAAAAAAAAAAAACGTGGCAGAGAACCCACTATATGGAGACACCTAGATCTGAGTTTGATACTTTAAAAACAATATTTTTTGCGATCAGTTCGCCGTTGTTCGCACAAACGTTGCAAGCAACGTAGCAAAACGTTGCAACTTTAGTAAAGTTTGCCACATTTTTAATGTTTTGGGGTAGAAAAATTGCACTTGTATACCAAATCTTAAAATAATACTATACAAGTATACCAATTTCTCTAGCTACAATAGATTAGGAGATATGAAACAAGACGGACGGATGGACGAACTATCAAAAGCATAAGAGTTTCTAGGATGACCTCAAAACCCTAAAAAGTATACTTAAGTAAATTGGATGTTTTACCCCATTGGAAGTGCGCTTTTGAGAAAATTAATGTCGGATTATCCGGTCTAAGACTTCCTCTGATTTACTCACGATTTTACCGAAGACTTCCTCACGATTTTTATTTTAAGTGGTCAATATGTTATTGTCACCAAAATAGTGCAACTTTAACGTCGAAGAGATATGAGTATCTTCTTGGAATTATCATATTGTCAAATTATAATTGGAATAATTATAATGTCAAATTCCCAAGGAATGTCTGGCATGTTTGTGTTAATACCTCATCATTAGATTCTAACCCCCTTCTGGATTATGCTCTAATGAGTTTAATTAGGGCTAATTAGTTAATGATTTATTAATTATGTTATGATTTATTGGTAACATGAAGTGACATATTCAAAACGTAATGATTTACGAGCAGATAATCTTAAGCCATATGGGTTTACAGGTAGAATGCATCTAGAATAATATTGTCCAACGTTTCGCTCTAACTTAGGAATCATCTTCAGATGTTATGAACCTGATATAACTGAGAAGGGACTTTGCTAAGTCAAACTCAACTTCCTTTCCTACCTGTTGAGAAATCGATTCCTTCTTAATATCAATACTAAATGTTTACTCTGCTTATATCACTAAATTGGTCCATTTCACTGTTTAAAGATGTTTGGATAGGAAAGAATGACACATATATATTATCTGCTTGCCTCAATGCACAAGCAAGTTCGTACGCAAAGCTATCTAATAACACATTTATACGCAACGCTCCTGCAGTATTAATTAATATAACTGCTTCCCCTGCTTAAAAGGGAAAGCAGTTACGATAACATTCACTGTTTTTGTTTTCATCTGCTTTCTGACCCAATAATGTCTTTGCATTTTATGATAAGAAGTATAAAAAAATAACTTGATCGTATCACGAAAAAACCATGCGAAGCCTAGTTAAAATATTGTTAAACGTCATATTATATAATTTATTTAATCAAATTATTTTCATATCTAAGTCAAACCAACATTTATTTTCACAAGCCTTCTTTTCCAAATAAAATTATTAAAAATTAATGATAGAAAAACATTTTTAAACACAGTTAGTTGACTCACCCTAAAAAATGTCATAGTAGATCCACCCGATAGCGTTCCATAGGATATCTCAGTTTGTTCCGAGAGATCTGCAGCGTTCTCTATGGGTGTTATCATTCTCTCGACAGTGAGGAAGGCAGCTAGGTTAGCTGTATACGAGGAGATAATGATGAGCGTGAAGAACCACCAGATCCCACCCACTATTCGTGTTGAAGTTGCCTGAAAAAATAAACGAATGTTTTAGAAGAAGTTATCAAACATTAACGAATTGTAAATTTTAAGGGCAAGGTAATGCTAGAAGATTCTTCATTTATTATGGTACTTCTTACTCCTCTTATAAAAACAGAAGAGAGTAACAATCTAAAGAAGGAGTACGGAATGTTCTTCTTTAGGCTGGTACTCCCCTCATAAAAACAAAGGGGAGTAACAATCTAAAGAAGGTGTACGTAATGTTCTTCTTTAGGCTGGTACTCCCCTCATAAAAACAAAGGGAGTAACAATCTAAAGAAGGTGCACGGAATGTTCTTCTTTAGGCTGGTACTCCCCTCATAAAAACAAAGGGAGTAACAATCTAAAGAAGGTGGACGGAATGTTCTTCTTTAGGCTGGTACTCCCCTCAAAAAACAAAGGGAGTAACAATCTAAAGAAGGTGCACGGAATGTTCTTCTTTAGGCTGGTACTCCCCTTATANTTTGTACTTTATTGTTTATTTTATGTCTAGTTGAATAATTATGATGGACATCAGTTTTTTCATGGTTAAAAAAATATATCAGGGATGCTTTCATAAAAAGCAGATGAATAGGAAGCACCATCAAGTCTTGATAGCAAAGTACCGAGCTGTATCTAACTGGGTTTTTCAAAATAATTTTAATAACAGTTTTTTGTACTATTGATAACGGATCTAAATTAGTTCCGGCTGCGCTTCCCCAAGACAGTATACAATAATTTAAAATTGATTCTACGAGGGCGTGGTATATAATTTTTAGTGTGGACTTGTTAATAAAGTTTTTTATCTGGATAAAACAAATATAGTTTCTTATCTGGATATACAATAATAGTTCAAGTTTCTACGATTACTAGAAGTACCTAAGAATTATGATGTCAATAGGTCAGTCAATAATAACACACCTGTGAACTAATGTAGGGAAGATAAACTTTTAATATGCGCATGCGTAATGTGCAATGTGCAAAAGTATTCTAAGCTCTATTTTTTTAAGTGGGGTATCAGATTTAAATAATTTATTTTCCATAAAAAATGTGTATCCATGATGTGTTTTCCATAAAAATATGTGTGGTAGAGGCATGTCATTTTTATTTCTAGTTCAGCTTGTACTAGAACTAAAACTCTAACTAAAAAATAAGTTTACATATCTAAGTATATTTAATAAGATAATACAGGAAGCCCCAAAATGCCTTCAGGATGGTTCCAGTAAAGGTTGGTACGGCTGTGCTCGACTTGGCCAGGGCACTACCTTGCCCCCAGATCTAATAAATTTCAAAATATACTTTATCATGGAAACATAAGATATATCTACTTTTAAGTGTAAAGCTTTATTTCTGTAGGTCCAACAATAAAAATAAATTACTTCGTACTTAGTAGAGGAGAAAGAATATACATAAGAAAGGCTTGAGTAAAATATAGAACTTACTGCAGCAGTTTTACGTCATAAGATAAATGCTAACTTTTAATTGAAATATATTCTAGTTTGTGTGCTTCTATATAATGGTTTTAAGGTAAACTACCCACACTCTAAAGTTTAATAATAACTAACACATGTAAAAAATAAATTCGAATCGGCCACAAAGATATCTGGATGGGTTTTATAACAATTGTGTAAGAAAACAGTTCACAAAGTTTTTTCTGATAATTGAAATTAAGAATTTTATTTTTAAAAAATGACTAAATTGGGTAGAACACGAATTCGGAGAGTTCATATGAGAAGATCAGTAATAATTAAATTAAGTTTTCTCTTAATTATTTGTAATTAGTCTTTATATGAGTAACCCAAATTCTAAATTAGGTAAAAAAAAATGTATTGAAAATAAATTATTTAAATTTGATATCCCACTTGAAAAAAAAAATAAAAAAAAATAGTTTAGAACACTTTTACGCATTGCACATTACGCATGCGCACACTAAATGTTTATCTTCCTAACATTTTTTCTATGTGTGGGTTAAAACTTTACGCAATTTTTTTTTTTAAATTTCAACTCTCTTTCAAGACCAGTTCGGGATATGAACCAATATACGAGGAAAGACAGACACATCACCCTCGGAGCATAAAGTTTTGAGAATTATCTACAGAATCCTAAAAAGCGAAGTATTAAATTAATTAAATTAAGCATTAAGGTTTTAATTTAATTTTGATTTTAAGTTTGTTGTTTTCTATTTAAGAAAATAACAGTTTGAAAATAGTTTAAGAGAAGGAATTAAAGGATTACACACTTTCCCTCAAAATGTTAAAAAATACTTCTTTTAACGCCGGTTTACTTTTTTCGAAAAAAAATCAGATGTTCTGCCCGGGAAAATAATGAAAAGGGTTACAGTATAAGAGAAAGAAAGAAGTTTGAAAAAAAAAATTGTGATAAATTATGCAGGTTTTAGGCGAGCGTGTTGGTTTGTGCGGTTGTTATTCTTTATACTCGTTCCGGTGCGGAGGACCAATTTTCTAGACTTTCTAAGGAAAAGTCTCAGGTTACCGCCCACCGTGAAAGGGACTCTGGGGGTGAGATCTTTTTCGGACCATGAGGTTCCTACAAGCTTCCGGTTTCCCTAAGTAGTTTCGATCCGGTAGGCGGAGACTTCCTCTCCTTTCCTATGCATATTTAACGGAGGAAGTAAAGCGACCCTTCACAAACATTCAAAGGACAGGAGTTTCGGAAGGCTTTCTTTCACGCCTGGTCCGGGAAACAGGGCAAGTCTTGGGAAAAAAATGTTTTTCCTGTTTCCCCTTAACGTATGGAGGAAAAGCCTTCGTGTAGACTTCTTGTCTCACGGCACCCACATTGATTTATAATTCTGTAAGATGAGATGCCTTGAAACCCACGTCAAACGGATCTTTTCCAGCTTTCTGATCCATCGAACTCGTTTCTCCATTTTAGATGTTTTTTCACTCGTTTCTAAAAAAGTTAAATTTTTATAAAAATAAAATAATAATTAGCAGAAAAATGCTAATTATCATTGTTCACTATAAAAATCACGATTGTTTGAACTCAAAAAGAAGAAAAACTTTAAAACATATTCAACATTTTGAGTGAAAGTGTTGAAAAAAGATGAGAATAAAAATCATATTTTTTTTTTTTTTTTTTTTAGTCCTTCTTTAATTTTTCTTAATTATTCTCGCTAAAATGAAAAGGCAGTAAAGCCATATATAATTTTAATTAAAGGTTCCTCTTTTTCGCATTTTGGTCCTTAATGAGGGTTGTGTTACAGAAGTCACTTAAGTTAAGGGTTTATTCAGGCGAACATGACTTGCAGCATTATTCAACATTACATGAATTGCTTGATTCATCATGTGTTACTAACAAGATTATTTTGTCACGATTGTGTCAACTTTGAAGAGATTGTTATTCATACTTTTTATACTGCTGTAATTGATCGTAACAAGTTTTTTCACACAATTTACAAGAGAGTCGTCAGTAAAAGAAAAGGGTTTGATAAAATGTGCATAATGTTCAAATTTTATCAAGATTTAATGATTATGAAAAATTCTGTATGTTCACTATAATTTGAATACTATTACATACATTGTTTCAAGGCTGATTAACATTATTATTATTATTATTTTTTTTAATTAATGCTATTATAAAAGGAAGATGTACCCTGATAGTATTTAATATTAAATAAATATTAAATAGGCTTAGCCTTCAAGTATAAACGTGGCCATTACACTATAGAAAGGGAATGAGAGAAGATGCGATACTAGCGCTATTATATGCATCCCTCTTCAACTTCCTAACGCCAGTCGCCACTCAAGTTACTAGTAATCAAAACGGCGTTTGTCTAACACAGCTCAAGGTCACCCCGCTTCCTCCCGCTATATAATATATCTACCACCTTAACTAACTAATTTTGAGGCAAGTCTAGCAATTTATTATATTAACAATTCCTTAATCACTTAATCTACCATCATCCCCCCCCCCACTCTGAATACAGTCCATCCCCAAACCAGCTCCGCCTAATGGTAGGATTAAATAGTATATATTGCTTGGCTAGAATTCTCCACCATATCTCTTATTCTTCCACAATAATAACCTCTTAATCTATCCATCCAACAGGTGTTTTAAACTTAGTTTCAAAAAGAGAAACTATTTTCGATTTTTTTATTTAGAGCCCCCGCAAAAAACATAACACAACTACTTTCCTTTCAATTTTTAATATGTATTTTCTCAAGTAATATTTAAGCATATTAAGTATTGTTATTTCCACAGATCTCTTTCCTCTTAATCCAATTTTGGCAGCTATTAGCAATAAGTTAAAGGGAAAAAGGATGAATAGTAAAAAAGTTCACAGAGAAAAAAATAAGTCATTTACCATTGCATTACTTGTCAAGGATAAAACACACATTTCGATTTTGTGTCATGCTTTGTCAGGATGACAAGTCAGTATGATTCTTTATGCAAAAGCTCCGCCTTTTTCCTTATTAGGTTAAATTGCTTTTTCAGCAAGATTCCTCTGAATCTACTTCCAATCCTTACATTTTCTTCATGGTCACCTTTTCCCTTTTTTACTTTAAACCTCCTAAGCATAAACTCATCTTCTCCTTTGGACCTTTTTCTATCTCTTTTCTCATTCTATCCTTCCATTTCGTCCCTATCCTGTAATTTGGCATCATTACTCTTACTCTTTTCCTTTAAACCCATGGGAATTTCAACGAGGACCTCCCTTCCACTCGTCCTTATTTGAATTTTACAACCCTTGCCCCCTCTCTCTCCACCACTCCAATTCCTCCAGACCTATCCCTGGAGACTTTGGATTATTCTCCTGACTCTATTTAAGCAAACGAGCCAACGTAATTATTTAAGAGTGTAAGATTAACGTATTTTTCTTTTTTTCCCCCCTCCTCTTTTTCTGGACGCAATCCACTGTGGAAATCTTTTCACCGAAATAAAGGTTATTAATGGGTTTATAAAAAGTATTCTGGTTTAAATTAAGAAGGCATCTAAAGAGACAAGGTTAAACATTTCCTCTTCTATTTATTTTATAAAAAAACAACAAAAAAACAAACAAAAAAACATAAAACAAAACAAACAAATTTCAAAACATACATTTAGACTAGCATTTAAACTTACTACTGTATAAACAATGCTGTATTTGACAATGCTATTAATAAATAGTGAATTAATACTTCCTGATGTTCAAGCTATATAATAAATCTAGTAATATAAATAAACTCTTGCTATATAAATCCAGCTTTAATAAATCTCCTGCCAAATTATCTAGCTTCTATTCATAAATAAATAAATGACCTACTATAACAAATAACTACATTTTCTAACCAAATAAACAAATGAACATCCTGTCATAGTTTAGCTTCTACTCTTAAGCAAAAATAGATAAAAGAATACCTGTCATAATGTCTACTGCTTTTTTTTTTAGCAAACAAACTTTAATATGTATATAATTAACTCAAAGATATTATGACACTAGCGAATTGTAGCAAATGCTCGACAATATACCTTTGGATTAAGCATTGATCCCTGTTGCATTAAAGATCCCAAAGTGAACCACATAGAATTAGCCAAAGTAAACTCATTTTCCAGAACGTTATAAGGTGTGAGGAGTTCGTCTTCTTCGTCACTCATGTCTTCATTGAAATCGGCGACGGACGAACAAGGAGTCGTAATGGCTGGATACCATTCTCTGGGTGAGAAATGTGCCACTAGCCAGATGGTGAAGGAGACCAGAAGATATGCCACAACCACCCATGCCCAAATCTCAGCAGCAAGTGGCGACATAAATGAGAATGTACGGATTGGCATCCTGTCATTTGTCTGGGTAAAATTAAATCAATTTTAAATCGAATCTAGTGAATAACACATTTAGTACTTAATAAGTTAAGTTTAGTAGACTTGATGTTGTAATATTCTCGAGTTTAGATTGTAAATAAAAGATCTAGTTTAAAAATCTAATACACACTTTGATTCANCACGGAATGTTCTTCTTTAGGCTGGTACTCCCCTCATAAAAACAAAGGGAGTAACAATCTAAAGAAGGTGGACGGAATGTTCTTCTTTAGGCTGGTACTCCCCTCAAAAAACAAAGGGAGTAACAATCTAAAGAAGGTGCACGGAATGTTCTTCTTTAGGCTGGTACTCCCCTTATAAAAACTAAGGGGAGTAACAATCTAAAGAAGGTGAACGGAATGTTTTTCTTTAGACTTTCACTTCCCTTATAAAAACAGACAATTGTCCTTTAGCCCAAAATTTATTGGACTAGACATCCCTTTGCCCTAATAGTTATTGAAACAAAGGAATGTATAAATAATCCGTGTAATGAATAATGAATATATACCTGTTTATATTCTAAAAAAAAACCATAGGGGAGTAACAATATAAAGAACTACCTTTCTAATAATATTACTAATGATAGATAAATGAATTAATTTAAAAGTATCAAACTTCAATTGCGTTAAGTTAAAATGCTCATTTATGAACTAAAATAGGTTTAACATAATATGAATTATTGGTATCTTTCTATTAATGGAAGTCACAATTCTGTTAACAAAATCTATTAACAATTGAAACATTAAATAATAAAACTAAAATACACTAATTAACAAGAATTAACAAAACAAAAAAGAATTAAAAATATGTAGTAAGGAAATCTCACTCATGATTATTGTTTAACCCTCTATCTACAATGTTCTGTGTTATCATGCTATAATTATTTTAATTTGGTTATGGGATTACAAATATTATTTCTACTAAAAGAACTGATCAGAAGTTAGCTGCGACCTATTCATTTGTGGCTCAATTGTTCTATTAGCCTAGTGAGGGGCAAAGAACCAGATGTTTTCGGATTTTGTAATTTTTTACTTTATTTGTACAAGTAGAGAAAATAAGATGAGGCTAAAGTAGGAGCCCAGGAGCAACTGCCGCCCCCGGCCCCTGACCTCTACAATGACATGTCAAGGTTACCGGAAACGGCCCCCGACCGCCCCCAAACCCGTACAAGAACACTCCAAGGTCACTGAAATGGTCCCGCTACCGACCCTGTCCATTTAAGGACATTGACCGTGTAAGGACACTTGAAGGTCACTGGACCTTATGGTTTTCGCTCTCGACGGCGCTCACGGCCCCGAAAAAGGAAATCATATTATTAAATAATTCAATAAAAAAATTGCATTAGTATTCCTCGGTTGAGCTAGTCTGGACNAATATTTTTCACACATTTCTCACCTCTCACTAAATATTTTTCACTCATTTCTCACCTCTCACTTAATATTTTTCACTCATTTCTCACCTCTTACTAAATATTTTTCACTCATTTCTCACCTCTCACTAAATACTTTTTACTCATTTCTCACCACCCACTAAATTTTTTCACTCATTTCTCACCTCTCACTAAATATTTTTCACTCACTTCCCACTAAATATTTTTCACTCATTTCTCACCTCCCACTAAATATTTTTCACTCATTTCTCACCTCCCACTAAATATTTTTCACTCATTTCTAACCTCCCACTAAATATTTTTCACTCATTTCTCACCTCTCACTAAATATTTTTCACTCATTTCTCACCTCCCACTAAATATTTTTCACTCATTTCTAACCTCTCACTAAATATTTATGACTCATTTCTCACCTCTCACTTAATATTTTTCACACATTTCTCACCTCTCACTAAATATTTTTCACCCATTTCTCACCTCTCATTAAATATTTTTCACTCATTTCTCACCTCTCACTAAATATTTTTCACCCATTTCTCACCTCTCATTAAATATTTTTCACTCATTTCTCACCTCTCACTAAATATTTTTCACTCATTTCTCACCTCTCATTAAATATTTTTCACTCATTTCTCACCTCTCACTNCATTATCTAAATCACCTTTGTTATCATCACATATCTCATATAATCATTATTCATACAAATGAATCAATCCTCTCAACTTCCTCCTGATCATGTCACTGCATTGACAACGTATTCCATTCTACATTCTATCACTCTATCTATATCACCTCTGTCATCATCACACATTTATAAAAACATTATTCATCTAAATTATCCACAACTTCCTCCTGATCATGTCACTGTATATTTTGTCAACGTATTCCATGCTATCACTCTATCTATATCACCTCTGTCATTATCACAGATCTATAAAAAAAAGTCCAGTCATTCACCATGACTTAATGAGCGAATTTTCAAAGAAATCTGCGTATTATCGGCTTATGATAATATAGAAAAATGTTGGTTTAGAATTTGGATGGGTGAAAAAAAAAAATTGGTACACACGGGTACGGGGTACAAAAGTCAAAATAGTATTTACCTTCAAGATGCACATCGTTAGAAAGCTCTTTAAGAGTACAATAATTGTTGTTATGTACACTTTTATCATATTGTCATATAAAAGGGAGGTAAAATGGAAAAAACATGTTTTTATGCTATTTCTGACCCTAAATGGTCCAAATTTGACCCCTTAATGGACTCCAAAAATTCTGGCCAACGAACTCATTCTTTCTTTTGATATTATTGACATTTTAAAATTTGTTTGAAATTTTTAAGTGAATCCTAAGGGGAGATATCGTCCGGAGTGACACATATATACATATATACATAAATATATACATATATACATACATAAAAAAAAGAAACATAAATAATAACACATAAGAAAGAAACATAAAATATATACATACATACATAAAAAAAAGTGTTAAAATTTAGGGATCGATTCAGAATGGCCTGAAACGGATTCCCATAAAAAAAAATTGCAAAAATTCGCATTACAAAAATTGATTTGAAGCCATTACAATAGCTTAATTTTCTTCGAAAATTCGCTAAAACAAACTTTTTTTTAAATTATAATATATATTTGTTTACTTTCTCAAATGCGTCGTGCACGATAGGAGAAAGTTTTTCCGTCGTCTGGCAACTGAAGTCTATACTGATTCGAGGAGCCTAAGCTATTGGGCCGATTAAGATTGAATATGGCATAAAGGTTCAGAAAAATCATAACGAGGAAAAACCGATAAATAAATTTTAGCTCTAAATTGGGGGGTCTACTTTCGACAAACCATCAAAATTTCATAAAAATCAGACAAGAACTTTTGACGATAAGACTGAATAAATCTATATTTGTGCGCATGTTTAAAAAAAACAAATGGCCGCACTGTCGCGACACAACAAACTTGGATTATACCTCGCCTCAGTTATAAATTGCTAATTTGTTTTATAAATTTTTTAACGAAGATAACAAGGCTAGACTATTCTAGGAAAGCAGTGTAGACCTTTGGCTAGCCAAGATTCAAATTTCTGTCTTGTGGTGCTTTCCACCACTAATAATGTATCAGTCTATACTCTAGCACAGAGCAACGACGTACTCGATCCTTGACAATGGAAGTGCACACTTTGCAATCATTGAAGCGAGCGCAAGCGAGCTTCTTACATTTAACGAAATATGCTTCTTGGATGTCTGTCTGTAACGTTTACGCGTGCGACGATAACTTGAGTAAAAGTTGACCGATTGAGTTGAAATTTGGTATACATGTTNATTTTTCACTCATTTCTCACTAAATATTTTTCATTAATGTAACTAAATTTCTTCATAAAGCAACACTGATGACTGCCTTATGAAGGCTGAGAGGTGCTATGTTCAATAAACCAGTTTCAATATAACGAAGAGGGACAATTTATGATATTCCTTCAAGATGACATTCCTTTCTGGTGATAGACGCTCCTATATCGAACAAATTAATAAAATAAATGTATATTACACGTTCATTTGCATTTCTTTGATTAGAGAAGTAAATTTATTAAATCAGAACGTTATTAGAAAACCAAATCACCTTCCAACATGATAGTCAATTTTTCAATCATCGATTGAGTATCATCACCTTACCTGAATTGAAATTCTGAAATAATCTATGTTTATCTCTAAAATATGTAGGAATTTAAAGCTTGTTTTAATTTGTTTTTACAACGCGCGGATATGAATTTAATCAAACCGTCATGAAATACATAACCTTAAGACTGGAAGTGAAGTAAAGTCAGTTTTATTTCTCCAAAATAAACTTATAGAGAATTTTAATTAAATAGAAGATTGTTTCATGTAGAAATCAAGATTCAAATAAAAGGTTACACAATATATAATTCAATTTTATAAATACTTTGGATTTACTGCTATGAACACTGTCTTAAGCTTTTCCTTTACCAGATGTAATTTCTAAGTCACGAATGCAATAAAACCCTTTACAATATACCTTAATACAATAATATATAACACAAAGGGTTCACTATTAAGGGCCGATGAAATTAATCCCTTCAATTTACATAATTATTAAATCGTTTTGTATATTGCTTCAATATCAAATTTAAATACAGGATAAACAATATTCAAACGCGATTAACTTCAAAGGTTTATTAGAATATACATTGGATAAATTAATTCTTGAATTGAATCATGAAGAATGTTAATATAACAATGGTATATTTTCTTAATGAGCATAAGTTTATTGTTTAAATTAAATATTCGCGCTTAGATTGTCTTAATACATACGTTTCTATTTCAGATTGAATCCAGGTTGAATACAGTTTTTGCATCCGAATCGTCCATTGAAACCTAGATTCAATACGGATTGGATAAGATTTAGATCAAGATACGATACACTAAATTTTGGGATCGTACCTGGATCGAGTTTCATGGAAACACCTGAACTCGATCCTGACATTCGCAGAGTGTTAGTGTGAGCGCCGATTTTGATGGATTTACACGTTTGAAGTCCCCTAAAGCCCAAAATTTTAAACAATGTCTGTCTCTACAGTCAGTAATCGGTGTAGACATCTGGAGACTAAACTAGAGGGCCGATGAAATTCGGCATATAGGTTCAGAAAAATTACATCTCGAGACGAAATAAAGAACGCATTGTAGCTCTAAAAGAAAAAAAAAATCAAACCAGAAAATATGTCTTTTACTCAGGATAAATCTAGTTACTGAGAAAGTCTATAGCTCAATCTTTGACCTATAAACTCAAAAGAAGAGAGCTCGGGTTCGATTCCCCGCAGCAGAGAAGTTATTTTGGATGTAACTACGAAAAATCAAAACAACTAATAAATGGAAACACTGGACTAAATTGTATGAGATAGCTATGTTTTCTGTATAGATCCCTAACGAATACTATCGGATACTTAGATGGCATAAATGTACTATATTATCACATCATCATTTTTATAATAGAGTAGTGTCCCGACGAGGCACCTCGAAATGATTTGTTATTCCTATGCTAAGGAAACCACATTTATTCCAATAAAAATAAATTTCTGTTTTGATTTGTTGGTCTTTAAATAGATATAATAATTTATCAATATAATTTACTTGTTTTTCTTAATATAAAATTAAGCCAGTTGCTACGGGCCTAAGGGCTCGTTTCATATAATTAACCAAAAGTCATGCTTGCGCAAACATCCAACAGCTCTAGACATGGTCCAAATGTTTGCGCAAGCATAATATTTGTGCAAACATTTTGACCGTGCATGAGGGCCTTTATTTGTACTATATCTCAAAAAGAAAAAAAAAAAAAAAAAAAAAAAAAAAAAAAAAA
>KZ651409.1:61388-74068 GCA_001010745.2 Gerris buenoi
TTGAGATGGGATGTACTCGTATGTACCAAAGTAAGTAATTTTATGTACTTACAGATAAAAACAAAACGTTGAGCAGAGAAATCCAAGTAAGAGTGCCAGTTCAAATTTTCTAAGGAGATGCCAAATACGAAAGATATGATCACGGAAATATAAGGTGTTATCGACAAAGCGATTCTCCTAAGACTGACTGAAAAATGTTTTTTCATTTTTAGGGGGACAGTTTGTTGAAAGGAAAGCGGCTTGTATTATGAGATTATTTTCTTGCAAATATGTATAAATTTTTACAATTTTCCATGAAAGATTGCACTTCTTTAAAAAATAAAGGGTTTATCCCAATCCAAACTAAGGTCAATCACCACCCAAAGGTAACTAATCCCATTCCTTCATCCTTCCGCTTTTTATAATCCTAAGTCCTACCTGTCCGTTAAGTAGCTCATGTCCTATCAGTATTTAGAGTAAATATTATTCAGATAAAGATTACAGTACTGCTTAAAACTAGTAAGACATCATATGTTTTAAAATATTTCTTTGATAGCAAAGATGGGTTAAAATAATAGGACTGGTTTATTATTTTAAGACAAAACCTTAACAGAAAAATAAAGAAAAAAATACGTTTCAAAGAAATGATTTTTGGGTTCATTTGGATATCAGATCCCATTAAATTCGTTAATTAACATAAAACTAATTTACTTTTTGACTTGAAACTTCGTAGGATTCTACATTTATGTGAGTTCTAAAAACCCTGTCAATTTGATTTGATTTGGATGAGAACTCTTAAAGCAGTGAGATGTTAAAGTCGGGCATTGTGAAAATGTGCCGAAAAAATGTCACTTTTTAAACAAGGTAGAAAAGGTCGACCCACCTAGAGGGGAGGCATCGATATATCTAGAAGCGAAGGCGATAGTTAGTTTAAAAGTTCGACCCAAGATCGATTTTTCCACGCACATTCTCTCGGCGTTCCTACAGTACTCCCCTTTTTAAAACACATGTGTGATATTCCTTTGTCCCTAAGTACATTGCACTAAACATCCCTTTGTCTTAATTGTTATTTATTCAGTCATTTAAATTCCAAAATAAATCCCATAGGGGAGTAACAATCTAAAGAAGGTGAACGGAATGTTCTTCTTTAGACTGCTACTTAATCATATGAGTATAAAGTGTTACTTGTTTCGATTGTTACTCTCTTTATACTTATAAAAAACAAAGGGAAGTAACAATCTAAAGAAGGTGTACAGAATGTTCTTCTATTGACTGTTACTCCCCTTATAAAAACAGTAGTGTGATATTCCTTTGTCCCAAAGTACATTGGACTAAACATACTTTTGTCTGAATATCTATCACTAATTTATATTCTAAAAAAAAAAATATCCATAGGGGAGTAACAATGTAAAGAAGTACATATAAAGTTATGTGATCCCTCAAGAAATTATTATTTAAAACTGTTATGATGATTGCAGTGGAGTCAAATTTTGTGTGCTGAATTAGTTGGTGAAATATGTACCCCAATGACAAATGTACTCTCTGAAAAATTTATTTAAAAAATTAAACGTAATATTAATTTAAAAATAATATAATTAGTATTTGTTTAAATACCTTGAATTGTCTTAGATCCCATATTTTAATGATACCATCGTCACCACCTGATATTATAAGAGGTTCGTTTTTGTTCCATGAAATTACGTTAATATCAGATTCATGTGCGTTGTCGAGAGTTAGTTTGCATGCTTTCGCTCCAGTTTCCCTCGTGTCCCAGATACGAATGCTGTTTAACAAAAAAGGCATTGCTGAAAGTAACTTTGATGAAGGTGGAAACAAGATATTGAGATATTGGTATTTCTTTAGATTTTTACTCCCTTATGTGGTTTTAGAATGTAAATGACTACAGTCTATAAGATTAGAGTTGGCACAATCGAAGGCGGGAAACAACAAACGTGGAGGTAGATTTGGGGTTATAAAAAGGGAAAATCAGTGTTGCCATGTTATATTTTTTTTGTGGAACAGGGGTAGAGTAGAGCATTTTTTTTCTGAAGTTGCATTCAACATGGGGGNATGCCACCTTTACCAGCCAAAAGTCTACACTGCTTTCTAAGAATATTCAAGCCTTTGACTTTCACATAACACTTTAAATTGATATGCCACCTTTACCAGCCAAAAGTCTACACTGCTTTCTAAGAATATTCAAGCCTTTGACTTTCACATAACACTTTAAATTGATATGCCACCTTTACCAGCCAAAAGTCTACACTGCTTTCTAAGAATATTCAAGCCTTTGACTTTCACATAACACTTTAAATTGATATGCCACCTTTACCAGCCAAAAGTCTACACTGCTTTCTAAGAATATTCAAGCCTTTGACTTTCACATAACACTTTAAATTGATATGCCACCTTTACCAGCCAAAAGTCTACACTGCTTTCTAAGAATATTCAAGCCTTTGACTTTCACATAACACTTTAAATTGATATGCCACCTTTACCAGCCAAAAGTCTACACTGCTTTCTAAGAATATTCAAGCCTTTGACTTTCACATAACACTTTAAATTGATATGCCACCTTTACCAGCCAAAAGTCTACACTGCTTTCTAAGAATATTCAAGCCTTTGACTTTCACATAACACTTTAAATTGATATGCCACCTTTACCAGCCAAAAGTCTACACTGCTTTCTAAGAATATTCAAGCCTTTGACTTTCACATAACACTTTAAATTGATATGCCACCTTTACCAGCCAAAAGTCTACACTGCTTTCTAAGAATATTCAAGCCTTTGACTTTCACATAACACTTTAAATTGATATGCCACCTTTACCAGCCAAAAGTCTACACTGCTTTCTAAGAATATTCAAGCCTTTGACTTTCACATAACACTTTAAATTGATATGCCACCTTTACCAGCCAAAAGTCTACACTGCTTTCTAAGAATATTCAAGCCTTTGACTTTCACATAACACTTTAAATTGATATGCCACCTTTACCAGCCAAAAGTCTACACTGCTTTCTAAGAATATTCAAGCCTTTGACTTTCACATAACACTTTAAATTGATATGCCACCTTTACCAGCCAAAAGTCTACACTGCTTTCTAAGAATATTCAAGCCTTTGACTTTCACATAACACTTTAAATTGATATGCCACCTTTACCAGCCAAAAGTCTACACTGCTTTCTAAGAATATTCAAGCCTTTGACTTTCACATAACACTTTAAATTGATATGCCACCTTTACCAGCCAAAAGTCTACACTGCTTTCTAAGAATATTCAAGCCTTTGACTTTCACATAACACTTTAAATTGATATGCCACCTTTACCAGCCAAAAGTCTACACTGCTTTCTAAGAATATTCAAGCCTTTGACTTTCACATAACACTTTAAATTGATATGCCACCTTTACCAGCCAAAAGTCTACACTGCTTTCTAAGAATATTCAAGCCTTTGACTTTCACATAACACTTTAAATTGATATGCCACCTTTACCAGCCAAAAGTCTACACTGCTTTCTAAGAATATTCAAGCCTTTGACTTTCACATAACACTTTAAATTGATATGCCACCTTTACCAGCCAAAAGTCTACACTGCTTTCTAAGAATATTCAAGCCTTTGACTTTCACATAACACTTTAAATTGATATGCCACCTTTACCAGCCAAAAGTCTACACTGCTTTCTAAGAATATTCAAGCCTTTGACTTTCACATAACACTTTAAATTGATATGCCACCTTTACCAGCCAAAAGTCTACACTGCTTTCTAAGAATATTCAAGCCTTTGACTTTCACATAACACTTTAAATTGATATGCCACCTTTACCAGCCAAAAGTCTACACTGCTTTCTAAGAATATTCAAGCCTTTGACTTTCACATAACACTTTAAATTGATATGCCACCTTTACCAGCCAAAAGTCTACACTGCTTTCTAAGAATATTCAAGCCTTTGACTTTCACATAACACTTTAAATTGATATGCCACCTTTACCAGCCAAAAGTCTACACTGCTTTCTAAGAATATTCAAGCCTTTGACTTTCACATAACACTTTAAATTGATATGCCACCTTTACCAGCCAAAAGTCTACACTGCTTTCTAAGAATATTCAAGCCTTTGACTTTCACATAACACTTTAAATTGATATGCCACCTTTACCAGCCAAAAGTCTACACTGCTTTCTAAGAATATTCAAGCCTTTGACTTTCACATAACACTTTAAATTGATATGCCACCTTTACCAGCCAAAAGTCTACACTGCTTTCTAAGAATATTCAAGCCTTTGACTTTCACATAACACTTTAAATTGATATGCCACCTTTACCAGCCAAAAGTCTACACTGCTTTCTAAGAATATTCAAGCCTTTGACTTTCACATAACACTTTAAATTGATATGCCACCTTTACCAGCCAAAAGTCTACACTGCTTTCTAAGAATATTCAAGCCTTTGACTTTCACATAACACTTTAAATTGATATGCCACCTTTACCAGCCAAAAGTCTACACTGCTTTCTAAGAATATTCAAGCCTTTGACTTTCACATAACACTTTAAATTGATATGCCACCTTTACCAGCCAAAAGTCTACACTGCTTTCTAAGAATATTCAAGCCTTTGACTTTCACATAACACTTTAAATTGATATGCCACCTTTACCAGCCAAAAGTCTACACTGCTTTCTAAGAATATTCAAGCCTTTGACTTTCACATAACACTTTAAATTGATATGCCACCTTTACCAGCCAAAAGTCTACACTGCTTTCTAAGAATATTCAAGCCTTTGGCTTCCACATAACACTAAAAATTAATATAATTTTAAAAAGTCATATTTTCTTCGACTTTTCAATATTATTTTCATCTAATTAAATTAAATAATCCCTTAATGTTAAATTTTACATATTATACTTACGATTTGTCAACAGAACATGATGCCATAACATTAGGTTCATTAGGAGACCATTGAATATCTTCGACTGATTGTTTATGACCTACGAGTGGTTTCTGATCAACGTGCCAACCACTTTGAACTGGTTTCCAAATATGGATGTGTTTCCGACAATCACCTGTCGCTAATACACCTAAAACAAATTAAATTATTGATAAATAGTAAGAGTGTACTGAAAGAAACTACATTGTCTACAACTTTAAGAAATAATTTCATGAATTACCCTCTCAAAGTTCTTTATCAGATAAGAATATCCTTCTTGGAAATAAAAGAATGTGGAGCATTAATAGTATATACGGGTTTGAAGATAATATTCTAATATTATTACTTTGCTTCCAACCTCATTGTAATAATGGTCTTCAAAAGAAGATAAAAGTTGTCTATGGTCTACCTCACTTGTTTGAATTCGCCTCTCCAAAATGCTCTGTGTAGAATTGGGGCTTCGAGTCTAAACTGACCTCGAAAATCCTTCAATTCAAATGAAAAGGGAAAAGGATAATGCCCATATAAAAGTAAAAAAGTAATAATAAAAGTAAAAAATAAAAGTAAAATATAAAAATAAAAAAGTATAAAAGCAATAATAATTATAAAACAACACAAAGAAAGCCCAAGTAACTTGGATAAAAAAGGGGGATATATTATCAAATTCGAGCAATAAATATAATGTATAATATTGGCCTGGTGTATAGTGTGTGGTGCAGTGAAGTGTAGAGTCTGTTGGCCTGGTGAAATGGTGTGTGGTGAGGTCAACTGTTAGAGTCCGTTTACAAGTGTCCGGGAGGACGTGGACTTATCGATGAGTATTATAAAGGTGTGCGGGCGACACATACGAAGGATGTTAACTGATATAAAGAAATATATTATCTGGGCGGATATATCACACCCACATACTCACATTATCTTATGTGACTCAAAAAATGGAACTGGGCTGCTCTGGCGAGGTTGGCCAATATAACATGATAATAAAACTAAACAAAGATTTGCTATAAATATAAAAGGTCTAAACAGAGATTAGCTCCTAGTAAAGGGGGGACACNCCATTTAATAGTTTTCTAGTTTTCGTACGTACACTTAATTATTGTTAAACATTTTATCAAAATGTATCATAAAAATAACTTCTCCTCGGCGGGGAAACGAACCTGACCTCTCCGTCCCCGTTAAAGAACTATTTTCTCAGGAACTAGATTTTTTTCTGGGAGAAAGTCTTATATCGTTAATTTTTTTATTTAAATGGAATAAATTTTAGAAATTTATAATAAAAATATTCGGAGAGATTTCACCTCAAGGTAAAATTTTGCTGAACATGAATCAAAATTTCGTCAATAGTCCAGTAGTTTAGTGTCTATAGAGACAACAGACAGAAATTTTTTAAACCCCCACTTTTCTGGACTCAGGGGACTCAAAGCGTGTAAATTCATCAAAATCCCAAAATCAAATTTTCGAGCCATCACAATACTCTCTATTTATATGGGAAAGTAAAAAGCGTACACCACCTAAGCTAAGACTAGACTTCTCATGTGAGTTTATGCTAGGGCTTAGTCTGGTCTACTACTGGCGGGGGAAAGCACCACAGGACAGAAATGCCACCTATGCTAGCCTAAAGGTCTGGTCTACACTGCTTTCTAAGAATATTCAAGCCTTTGACTTTCACATAACACTTTAAATTGATATGCCACCTTTACCAGCCAAAAGTCTACACTGCTTTCTAAGAATATTCAAGCCTTTGACTTTCACATAACACTTTAAATTGATATGCCACCTTTACCAGCCAAAAGTCTACACTGCTTTCTAAGAATATTCAAGCCTTTGACTTTCACATAACACTTTAAATTGATATGCCACCTTTACCAGCCAAAAGTCTACACTGCTTTCTAAGAATATTCAAGCCTTTGACTTTCACATAACACTTTAAATTGATATGCCACCTTTACCAGCCAAAAGTCTACACTGCTTTCTAAGAATATTCAAGCCTTTGACTTTCACATAACACTTTAAATTGATATGCCACCTTTACCAGCCAAAAGTCTACACTGCTTTCTAAGAATATTCAAGCCTTTGACTTTCACATAACACTTTAAATTGATATGCCACCTTTACCAGCCAAAAGTCTACACTGCTTTCTAAGAATATTCAAGCCTTTGACTTTCACATAACACTTTAAATTGATATGCCACCTTTACCAGCCAAAAGTCTACACTGCTTTCTAAGAATATTCAAGCCTTTGACTTTCACATAACACTTTAAATTGATATGCCACCTTTACCAGCCAAAAGTCTACACTGCTTTCTAAGAATATTCAAGCCTTTGACTTTCACATAACACTTTAAATTGATATGCCACCTTTACCAGCCAAAAGTCTACACTGCTTTCTAAGAATATTCAAGCCTTTGACTTTCACATAACACTTTAAATTGATATGCCACCTTTACCAGCCAAAAGTCTACACTGCTTTCTAAGAATATTCAAGCCTTTGACTTTCACATAACACTTTAAATTGATATGCCACCTTTACCAGCCAAAAGTCTACACTGCTTTCTAAGAATATTCAAGCCTTTGACTTTCACATAACACTTTAAATTGATATGCCACCTTTACCAGCCAAAAGTCTACACTGCTTTCTAAGAATATTCAAGCCTTTGACTTTCACATAACACTTTAAATTGATATGCCACCTTTACCAGCCAAAAGTCTACACTGCTTTCTAAGAATATTCAAGCCTTTGACTTTCACATAACACTTTAAATTGATATGCCACCTTTACCAGCCAAAAGTCTACACTGCTTTCTAAGAATATTCAAGCCTTTGACTTTCACATAACACTTTAAATTGATATGCCACCTTTACCAGCCAAAAGTCTACACTGCTTTCTAAGAATATTCAAGCCTTTGACTTTCACATAACACTTTAAATTGATATGCCACCTTTACCAGCCAAAAGTCTACACTGCTTTCTAAGAATATTCAAGCCTTTGACTTTCACATAACACTTTAAATTGATATGCCACCTTTACCAGCCAAAAGTCTACACTGCTTTCTAAGAATATTCAAGCCTTTGACTTTCACATAACACTTTAAATTGATATGCCACCTTTACCAGCCAAAAGTCTACACTGCTTTCTAAGAATATTCAAGCCTTTGACTTTCACATAACACTTTAAATTGATATGCCACCTTTACCAGCCAAAAGTCTACACTGCTTTCTAAGAATATTCAAGCCTTTGACTTTCACATAACACTTTAAATTGATATGCCACCTTTACCAGCCAAAAGTCTACACTGCTTTCTAAGAATATTCAAGCCTTTGACTTTCACATAACACTTTAAATTGATATGCCACCTTTACCAGCCAAAAGTCTACACTGCTTTCTAAGAATATTCAAGCCTTTGACTTTCACATAACACTTTAAATTGATATGCCACCTTTACCAGCCAAAAGTCTACACTGCTTTCTAAGAATATTCAAGCCTTTGACTTTCACATAACACTTTAAATTGATATGCCACCTTTACCAGCCAAAAGTCTACACTGCTTTCTAAGAATATTCAAGCCTTTGACTTTCACATAACACTTTAAATTGATATGCCACCTTTACCANCAAATAAATATATAAAATATACTTCGGTTTAAAATATATTCTAAATAAAATAAAATAATAAATATATAATAAATAAAGGAAACTTAGCTTTAACACTCGGGGTCATCTAAAAACTTTATTTGCTCAATCAAAACATGGAGTGTTGGATCAAATTTAGTTGCTTTTTATATTTTAAGACTTTCTATTTATTTTTTGCCTTTGTTACATACATGTAGAATCTCTATGTTATTTGAGGAGATTCTTCCAATAAAGGATTTGCCAAATTTGACTTATCTGTACTATGTAACCAGAATGTTACACGTTCAGGATCCAGAATGAAAGAGAGAATGCTTTGAATATAAGATGGACATTTGTTCCCCGTTTTTGCATCGCGAAAATCAGGATGCGTCTTATATTCGGGGTGCTTCGTATTAATAGATTCATTCTAGTGTAACATATCTGACAACCTTATTTTCTACAAACTTCTCTTTTAAGAGTACCGCTGACTTATTTTTACTTTTTATTTCCAATTCTCTGAATTTTGCGGGGATATCAATGTCGGGCCTTCCTATTTCATCAATTTTCAAGAATTTTTAACGTGTTCAATTTCTCAATGAGATTTTGGGTGAAAGGGGTTCCATTTGATCTATTTAATTCTTGTTAGTTGTAATTAAGTTTGTATCTATTTAATTCTTCTTAGCTTCAAAATTTTGATTTACAAAATCTAACCATGCTATTTTCTCTGCCAGCATGGTATCCGCCTTACATCTAAATAAAGATTCAATATTCCAACAATATCCATTATCCATGGTAGACTGCCTAAATTTAATGTCTGAACAAATTGTTAAAAAAAAGAACAGAAGATTTTATATTTGAAGCAGCGTCTTATATTCGATGCATTAATGTTTTTTTCCTCCAAATTTTTGGTTTGAAAATTGGGATGCATCTTACATTCGATCCAACGGTAATTTGATCTGACGATCCAACGGTAATTTGATCTGACCCCAGTAGAAACTAAATCAACCTAAACTAGGACCTGTAGTGAATTTTGACACAAAATTATTTGAAAAAAGGTTGACATGTGGTTTTCTAAAAACACTAATTGACTAATATCAGGCTTTTTATCATGGTAATACCTACTGTATAGCTTAAAGTGGTGTGTTTATTTAAGTTAGGAAAAAATCATGTAAAATCATATTATAATTTAGAACTGATCTAATACTGATTGCTTTAGAAAAGCAGAAAAATGTTTGTGTAAATTACGCTTTTTTCAAATTTTGATCATTGATCAAGGCTTTCCACAAAATTTCGCCCTTTATAGAGGTGCCGCGGCACACCATTTGGGAAAAAACTGTCCTATACAGATAAATAGGGTTTATAATTGACTTTCTCACCAGGTTGTGTAGGCGACCAGTCGACAGCATATCCTTCAGTTTGGTGACCGGCGAAAACGTGTAGAGGTTTAAAAGGTTCAGGTGTTAAACTCTTGTTCATCGCTTTAGTATTTACTTCAAGTATATGCGGCTTTAAATCCAGTATAGTAACTTTTCCTACGTCCGACCATGATGCACACAATACTTTATCCCCTTCTTGCTTACACTAAAACATAAAATTGTTTAATAAACAACAAAATTATAAACTTATGAATCATTTTTCAAGCTTACGCTATGGAAAAGTACTAAATTAATAATCTTTAAGATGCTTCCAAAGGCAGGAGAAAAATTCACAGAATAAAACCCACTTTAAACTTAGGAATGACCCAAAGTGGTGTCGAGATATCTCAAAAGAGACCTTTTTAATTCCTCAATAAACTTAACTATTCAATGAATAAAACTCTGCAAGGAACAAAAACTTACTAATTTCATGAACCACTTAAGGTTTTTAATACTGT
Organism: Gerris buenoi; assembly: GCA_001010745.2. NCBI lineage: Eukaryota > Metazoa > Arthropoda > Insecta > Hemiptera > Gerridae > Gerris > Gerris buenoi. Next base: position 71,777 of record KZ651409.1, read on the forward strand.
CACTAAAATCTTAGCATAATCACCACTAAAAGACCCATAACACTTTGTTTTTTTTTCTTTGCGTATAACCAGTTTAGTCATATAAAGACCCCACATTATATTTTTTGCAATTTAAGTAGAATAAATGGGAATTATTCAAATACAGCAGAAGCTATACAGGATGTCCCATTTCAAGAGGATCAAACGGCTATAACTTTTAAACTAGGAAAAATTAAGAAAAATGTTTCAACTAAAAGTTGTAGTACTTTAGATGTAGTTTAATGAAACTAAATTTTTATTTTTCTGAAAAGTTCATTAAAAGGCATGATAATTTTTTATAATTTTCATGGTTTAAGCAAAAATAGCCTTCTCAGTTGACTACTTCAGTAGGCGGGTATTACAAGAAAAAGTAATGTAACATTGTTATTTTAGCCTGAAAGGGATTTCTGTCTTGGAATTTTTGAAATCAGATCAAAATATTTCTGTCTTCAGAACGATCACATAGCTTCTGTTATCCTTGGTAAGCTCGGATGAAAAACAAAAACAACTACTGCAAAGTTTAATGCAAAGGATGCAAGCTATGTTACAGTTGCAGATATAGAATATTGACAAAGAAAAACTCACCCTTATTCTATTGACTGTTCCGTGATGCCTAAGAAGTACAGCATTCATTTTAGGCCCTTTCTTAACTTCTTTATCAGAATCACTATCATCAAGGTCGTCATCTTCATCCTCGGAAGAAGAAGAAGATTCATCCTCTGTTTTTTTCGTCTTTTTCAAATTTGTCACCTGAAAACCATAAATATTAATTAATTAATAATTAAAATAATTAATTCAGTACAACTGGTGATGTAAAATAGAATGCAAGGGTGTGAAAAAAGTATACTATAAAGAGATTCTAAAACTTTGAAACCTCTCATACCCCTATTTTATATCATTGTGTACAGTACACATAAAGCCTCATCCAGACTGCCGAACCGAACAGAGAAAATGAGCCAAACATTGGTCTCTGCTTATGCCCAGTCTAAGATGCGCAGGGTGCACTTTAGATTGGGCATGCCCATAGACCAATGCTCAGCTCGTTTCTCTGTTTGGTTCGGCACTCTAAACGAGGCTTAAAAAATTGTTTAGAAGATGTACAAGCAAGTGTCAAAACTAATCTGCAAGTTTACAAGTTGCTTTTTGCTCTTTTGCACATTTTGATCAATGCATTATTATATTATTACAGGAACAAGGATCTGGACACTTTACTTATCTACTCGATGAGATCATCAGTTTGAAACATAACCATTAGATTATTACAGGAAGGAGGATCTGGGTACTTTACTCATCTACTCGATGAGATCATCAGTGTGAAACTTAACTATTAGATTATTATAGGAAGGAGGATCTGGGCACTTTACCTATCTACTCAATGGGATCAACAGTGTGAAACATAATCATTAGATTATTACAGGAAGGGGGATCTGGGCACTTAACTTATCTACTCGATGAGATCATCAGTGTGCAACATAACCACATCTTTAGGATTCTAACTCACCATATATGTTAGCATTTAGACCTAGGTTTCAGGCAGAGTTACTATTCTGCTAACCACTCAGCTACACCTTTGTTAAACTATGTTGATATTTAGGTATTGATGTACTCTAAGACCTAAAGAGATGATGATATCCATCAAAGTAGACTACAAGATAAAAACCAAGTGTTCTATCGCATAGACATATACAAACACACTGGCCGATCTAGTAGGGGATAGCTCATCTCCTCCAGACACTAACAACCAGGTTTTCCTACTTCATATAAGAGCCGCTACGATGTGCTAGAATGAAGAATCTAAGCTATAATGTCCTAGAAAATCTAAACCTTCCAAACTCTGCCTTAAATTTTAAATATACAGTATTTCTTTAGAATGTTACTTCCAATATGTTTTTTAGAATATAAATGAATGACTAAATAACTATTAAGACAAAAGACAAAGGGATGTTTGGTCGATTGTACATATGGAAAAGAATATCACACTTCTGTTTTTATAAGGGAAAGAACAGTCTAAAGAAGAAAGTTCCGTCAACCTTCTTTAGATTGTTACTCCACTCTGTTCTTTATATTTTGGGATCCTCCCTGTGCGAGGTGAAATAAAATGGATGAATCGGGTAGCAAAATTCAATTGAAATGAAAAATAAAGTTTCAGCAAAATAATAAAAATTTTATTTTAATAATTATTCTTTCTTTCATATATAAATATTCTTATAACATATTAACTTGTTTTATTTATTGCGGTAGAGATTAGGCTTTTATATATTTATTCTTTTACAA
>KZ651409.1:81352-94645 GCA_001010745.2 Gerris buenoi
GTCTTTATGGCTGTATTGCGAGTCACTATTAACTATTACAAACACCATAACAACACCTCGGCATCCTTTCAAAAAACTATAACTATCCACAGTAATTAGCTGATTTTGAAATACATAATTGTTAATTTATAAAACTTAATACTATTGAAACAAATTTATATATATTTCTAATAAATGGTTATTAATTTATTTATAACACTATAAATCACTTTGCAACACTTCTTATTTTAATTATAAATTAAAACGAGGCACATAATTAAAAAAAAATCGTTACACAACTCAATTTTTCTTAAACATATGATCTCGAACTTGCTATATATGTTACTAGATAGTATATCTAAAAATAACTTAATCCTGCTTAATAGCATTTAAATTTGTACCAATTAAGTTATTAATTAATAATATTATAAGAAAAGATACTGACAATATCAATTTAAATAAATAAAAGCAAGATTCTAAAATTTCTTCTATCTTTCCAATGAAGATTAAGGGTTTAATTGACATTTTAGTTCTTGAAACTGTCCGTTGACAGGTGAGTGCGCCACCATCGATTTGCAATGGGAATTCGTCCATTTAGATTTTAATGGCTTTATAATTTTTTGGAACTGTTTGACTGCAGAACCTTGTAGAGCTTTAAAAAACAAATCCAGGGGGTACCAATATCTCATTTTTTTATTTTTTGGGTTATGGCTGCTTTTGGAATTCGGCAACTCACATATCAAATTGGAAAGTTATAACAACAGACTGATGGAGGGATTGCCAATCAGCTGTTAATGGAGCTACAGTTTTTTTTATTTTTTACTGATCCTCACTATCCTTAATATTTATTTTCGACTGATCTTCGCAATCCTTAATATTTATTTTCGACTGAGCCCCGCAATCCTTAATATTTATTTTAGACTGATCCTTGCAATCCTTAATATTTTTATTTTTAGCTAATTTTCGCTATCCTCAATTTTTATTTTTTGAATGATCCTAGCTATCCTCAATTTTTTTTTATTACTTTTGGCTGATTGTCGCTGCCCTCAATTTTCACTTTTTTACTAATCCTTGCTATCCTTAATTTTTTATTTTTGAATAATCCATCTTTTTGAATAAGCTATCTTCAATTATTTACTTTTGATTGATCTTCACTAATCCTAATTTTATTTTCAGCTGATCCCCACTATCCTCAATTTTCATTCTTGAATAAACCTAGCTATCCTCAATTTTCATTCTTGAATAAACCTAGCTATCCTCAATTTTCATTCTTGAATAAACCTAGCTATCCTCAATTTTCACATTTGACTGAACCCTCGCAACCTCATTTTTTTTACATAATGCACAATGCACAGTCGCTAATTTACATGGATATTTATGATTCAGATACTGACTAACAGGCAGTACCAGGACGTTTGGTAGAATAGTATTATCTAATAATGAAGGCGTACAAATGTAAAACTAATGGTTAGACTAGACGTTTCTTTTGAAGGTAATTCTTAAGTTAATGCTACGACTCAACATATTTTTTGACAAAGAGATACTAATTCGGTAAAACTGAAGAATATGATACGGTCTATAGAAAAAATGGTGGGGCCTTACTCCAACGTATTCTTTTGACTAAGGGATATTAACTCTCCTATGAACAAATCATACATATATAATTTCTCAAATGTTTATATCATACAAATGTACTGTTTGACAAAGGAATATTATCTCTCAAGTGTATAAATTAAGCGAAGTTGTGCCGCCAAGCGATTCTCGACCGTATCATCGCCTTCAGCCATTAATTCTCCTATGTAATAATCACACTTATATTATTTCTTTGATGAATAAATCATAAAAATGTAGTGTTTTGACAAAGTGTAACAAAAATAAAGTATTAATAGTATGTATTACACATAATACTAGTTAATTCTCAAAAGTAGCATTAACAGATTAGCCATTTTAAATATACATATTGGTAACCTCCCTACGATAGAGTGTTTTATAAAAAAAAATGGCTAATACCTGTCATACGATAGAGTGCTTTAGAAGAAAAAATGGCTAATACCTGTCATACGATAGAGTGCTTTATAAGAAAAAATGGCTAATACCTGTCCTACGATAGAGTGCTTTAGAAGAAAAAATGGCTAATACCTGTCCTACGATAGAGGGCTTTAGAAGAAAAAATGGCTAATACCTGTCCTACGATAGAGTGCTTTATAAGAAAAAATGGCTAATACCTGTCATACGATAGAGTGCTTTAGAAGAAAAAATGGCTAATACCTGTCCTACGATAGAGTGCTTTAGAAGAAAAAATGGCTAATACCTGTCCTACGATAGAGTGCTTTAGAAGAAAAAATGGCTAATACCTGTCATACGATAGAGTGCTTTATAAGAAAAAATGGCTAATACCTGTCCTACGATAGAGTGCTTTAGAAGAAAAAATGGCTAATACCTGTCATACGATAGAGTGCTTTAGAAAAAAAAATGGCTAATATGTAGTTTTCGAAGAAAAGTCAGGCTCTTCTTTAAATTGTTACTCCCTTTATAAAACAAAACTGATGGTAGTAACAATTTAAAGAAGGTTTACAGAATTTTCTTCTTTTGACTATTACTCCCCTTATAAAAACAGAAGTGTGATATTCCTTTGTCACAAATTACAATGGACTAAACATCCCTTTGTCTTAATAGTTATTTCGTCTAAGTTATTCATATTCCAATAAACGCAAAGGGTAGTAACAATCAGAAATATCAAGTCATTACACACAAAGCAAAAAAACTCTAGTTATAAAACCACTAAAAATTAATATTATTTTAGTTCAATTTTGTAAAAACTTTAAAAAAAAGAACAAGAATAATAAACTACAACCATTGTTGACAGCTATTTATAATTTATAATTTGTAAAGAATGACTTTTTTTCTCGAAAACTAACAAATAAACAAACAATTTTCTCTTTTCTACATTATATTAGAACTCTATCGATACTATATACTATAAGATACGATACTATAGATAGATATACAGAAGAAGTAATAAATCAGATATTCAGCAACGGGGGGAAAAAAGAACCGTATTTAATTCTGATTTTTTTAACCCCTTTTTATATTTATTCGTGAATCTTTAATTAGATAATTATCTAATCCAAGATATCATCAACTTAAGCGGGAAAATACAATTGTAATTTACGGTAAGTTTAAACTGTTTGTATTACTTCTGCTAAATCCAATGTAATTAATAATGTATTATATTAAGGGAAAAGAACGACTTTTTTTTTAAACTACTTAATAAACGAATCAGAGGAGACAATTATAAAGACAAACTAATTATAAGACCTTTCTCAGTTTTTATATCAGTCCGTATTTAACACTAACTCCTCCCCCCCCCGTTTTTCAGTTTTCGCGGTTTTAATAAACTCAACTTTTTAAAAACAGAACAACAAAAACAAAAAAAAAAAACTTTTAAAACGAAAACAAATACTCACACGCACACCGCACACTTTTTATTTTTTGTTTAACTTTTTTAATTTTTCTTTTTTTGAAAAGTAAAACACGTCCATAATTATTTTTTTAAGTTTGTTTATTATATTGATAAACGTATTCGAATGATGTATTTAGGAATAATTAGTTTATGATTGTTAGAACTTACTAAATTATTAATCAATTTGAAATGGAATACTCCAGAAGTAATGTGTTCAGTTAATAAAAGACTTTAGTTCAATCCTAATATCATTTTCAGATCTCAATCATTGCACTATATTGCTCAATAAATGTAACAATTGCTAAATTAATGTATCAATTGCTTCGTTAAATTTCTTCTATTGCTTAATTAATATATCAATAGCTCTGTTAGATTTCACCAATCATTGCTCAATTAAAATATCAATTGCTCAGTTAGATTTTATCAATTGCTTAATTAATATATCAATTGCTCCGTTAGATTTCATCAATTGCTTAATTAATATCAATTGCTCTGTTAGATTTAATCAATTGCTTGATTAAAATATCAATTGTTCCGTTAGATTTCATCAATTGCTTAATTAATATATCAATTGNAACAAAAGGAAGGTTATAGTTACAGATAAGGTTAACTTGGAAATACAACCGAATCTGGGAGCGTTTCTGGAATATTATGTCGCCTTGTTTTGCGGGTTTAATATTTTCTTTTACACGCTTTTAACCCTTTAAGGACCAGCAATAATTGCTTATACTACACTTTGCGTTTTTTATTATGCATACTCCTCCTGAACGGCTGAACCGATCCGCACGGAATTCGGCACGGTTAATGTGACCAACAACAGGAATGTATAAATCTGAAATGGTCAAAATTGGTACACAGGGGTACGAGGTACTAAAGTTTCCTCCTGAACGGCTGAACCAATCCGCACGAAATTCGGCAGGGTTAATGTGACCAACCTCAGGAAGGTATAAATCTGAAATGGTNGACACGGGATAGATGAGTTTCCTTTGTTAAAAGAATTGCTACACAAAGGAACTCAATTTCTACATCTCTAATGTTCTTCATCTCTAGTGTTAACTATACCTTTGTCTCAATAGATTGTCGAACAAGCATAAAAAATAGACGCAATTACTAAAGAACAGCTACCTGGTAGTGGCCTGATAACTACAGATTTACCCTAAACGGTTTTACAACTATTATGGACAATGCACTGTTATATCTATGAATATAATCAACAATTAGTCTTGATTTAGACAGAAATATAAACATAATAATAGTATTCTAGCTATAAATATAAAAAAGCAAACCTGTTTCAGCTTCATGGAACATAACATAGGCAGATGGATCGTGTACAAGTTCTTCATATTTTTTCAATCTATCACCGGGTAGAAAGACCTGACGTTTTGTCTCAGTTTTACCAACTTCTTCACTCGTTTCACCAGCATTTTCCACTTCCATTTCATTCTCATCAGCTTCCATTTCATCACCATCATCTTCAATCTCTTCTTCTGTCATCCAATCGTCTTCATCATCACCACTTGTTGTTATACCTCCCATCGACTCATCATTTACATATTCTTTGTTTTTATCCATAGTTTGATTAAAACTTATTTGAATTTGAGTAAAAGAGATTCGATTTAAAAAACTTAAGACTAATAAAATCTAAAAAGAATGATTTTAAAAACAAACAATACAAGAACAAGAAGCGAACAAATAAACCCACGTGTGAGAAAGCAACAAAAACAAAAGGAAGGTTATAGTTACAGATAAGGTTAACTTGGAAATACAACCGAATCTGGGAGCGTTTCTGGAATATTATGTCGCCTTGTTTTGCGGGTTTAATATTTTCTTTTACACGCTTTTAACCCTTTAAGGACCAGCAATAATTGCTNCACTAATACAAGACCATAGAATTATCAGGTGTATTCTAATGAATTGTTCATTTATTAGTGGTTAGTAAAGGGGAAGAAAGAAAGATTTTTGGTACTTATCGATGACTCTAATGCAGGTGCAGGAACCAAAGAATTATCAGGTGAATTCTAATAAATTAAGATAAAAACAATTTTAAATTTAATATTAACAGATTTTCTGTTCTATACTTAGAAGTAAGCAGATTTATAATCTTCATAAATATTTATCATGGGATAGGATGAAATCTTGTACTGTTAGTTACCATCTTCATGTTCGTCGTTAATTGGTAGATAAAAAGGTTAAGGGGTTGAATGTGGGGTTAGACTTTAATAACCTGTTCACCTCTAAGAGTTTCTCGGAGTAGAGGGAGTGTAGGGAAGGTTACGAAAAAAAAGCGTCATGGAGGATCAACAAGTGTATACGCTTGCTCTAGTATGGCTAAATCGTGGTAGGGGAAGATAGAGGAAGGGTGAGAAAAAAAAATTAGAAGAGAGAGGGATAGAGAACTTGATGAACTCTTAAGTTCGAAGAAGTAGGGGTAGAAGTTTGTTGTATGTCCACCTTCTTCAAAAAATACTTAAGAAGAAGTAACCGAACCGCTTCGTCGAATCCGCACTTGAGGAGGGGTTCGTTCTCAGAAAGAGGCGGATATACCACCGGTGGTAGGGTTGCTTAAAAGAATCCACTTCTTAAAAAAGTTCTTCGGAAGAAAAAGAGGGAGGTTACCGAAGAGGAAGGCGGGGACTTAGAACGTATCTTCCCCAAGAAGATGATACCTTGGGTGGGAGAAAATTTCAGATAGTACGGTGCCTAACCGCGGCCAAACAAGGTTCTCAATATAAAACTTCATTCCGTATTGCTTTCAAATCGAACTATTTTCAAAACCAAACTTGATTAAGATTCAAAAAAGGAGGGAAAAAAAGTCAAAACAAAAAAAAAATGTCGACATAATTTTAAAATTTTTATATTTTGGAAAAAAATCTAAAGTTATTACTTACATAAGTTAAGAACAATTTGCATAAAAGAAGAATTCGCTAAAAAGTACAACCGCGGTACATAAATCGAACAGGGAAAAATGTTAAAATCAAAATGCCCAAATCGCTTAAGAAGAAGACGGTTAATTCAGAACATTATGAAATAACTTAAAATGCACATATTTTTCTAGATCAATATGATCTGAGTTTTAATTGTTTTATGGAACTATCCTGGCTCAACCCACCCGTATCAGATCTGGTAAGCAATATGATATATTAAAAATAAAGAAGAAACAAAGATTTTTGTTGACTCTGATGTAGGACCATCGAATTATCAGGTGAATTCTAATAAATTGTTGAATCAACAATGGGCTAATTATGACCTATTATCGAAAATTCATTAATATCGGACGAGTTAGTTTTTAAGATGTTTTGTTTGAAAAAATTAAGTGACATATCGACAGACAGACACAAAACCAAAAATGTTTCCTGATGTCTGAAACGGAATTCTAGCTTGGATTTTTTGAATTGTGAGACATTAAAAATATTCGTTCTTAAAAACGATCATATAGCTTCCAATATACCTTCAGTAATCCCAGAGGCAAAATTAAGTATATTAAAAAAATGATTTGTAAAAGCATAGCTTCATTTAAGCACGCTATAGAATGAGAGGAAGCTATGTGCCACACTAATTGACAAACTAATTTGTTTTTTATTAGTGGTTAGTAAAGGAGAAAAAACAAAGATTTTGTGCTTATCGATGGCACTGATACAGCACCATCGAAATATCTGGTGAATTCTAATAAATTGTTTTTTATTAGTGGTTAGTGGTTAGAGAAGGGAAAGAAAAGAAAATTGTTGATACTGATGCACGACCATAGAATTATCAGGTGAATTCTAATAAATTGTTTATATATTAGTGGTTAGTAAAGGGGAAGAAACAAAGATTTTTGTTGACACTGATGTAGGACCATCAAATTATCAGGTGAATTCTAATAAATTGTTTATTTATTAGTGATTAGTAAAGGGGAAGAAACAAAGATTTTTTGTACTTATCGATGACACTGATGCAGGACCATCGAATTATCAGGTGAATTCTAATAAATTGTTTATTTACCAGTAATTAGTAAAGGGGAAGAAAGAAACATTTTTGGTACTTATCGATGACACTAATACAAGACCATAGAATTATCAGGTGTATTCTAATAAATTGTTCATTTATTAGTGGTTAGTAAAGGGGAAGAAAGAAAGATTTTTGGTACTTATCGATGACACTAATACAAGACCATAGAATTATCAGGTGTATTCTAATAAATTGTTCATTTATTAGAGGTTAGTAAAGGGGAAGAAAGAAAGATTTTTGGTACTTATCGATGACACTAATACAAGACCATAGAATTATCAGGTGTATTCTAATAAATTGTTCATTTATTAGAGGTTAGTAAAGGGGAAGAAAGAAAGATTTTTGGNGACAATTTATAAATCTATCAGACAATTTATAAATCTATCAGACAATTTATAAATTTATCAGACAATTATTTATAAATCTATCAGACAATTTATAAATATATCAGAATTTACAAATCTATCACACAATTTATAAATCTATCAGACAATTTATAAATCTATCAGACAATTTATAAATCTATCAGACAATTTTTAAATCTGCGTTGACATTGAATTTTGCATTTACATGAATTAAATGGATCAATAAAGCAATAATAAATTGGCGCAGAAGGTTGAAATTGATATGGAGGATTTTGACAATCCATGTAAATGTATTCAAAATCAGATCAGTACATTAAAAAGAAGTCAGTGTTAAAAATATTTTTTAAAAAAAAGTGCACTATGCAGAAGAAAGGAATTGATACAGAAGTTGATATTAATATAGGACAAACAATGGGCTGATTATGACCTATCATACAAATTCCATTAAAATTGGATTAATAGTTTTGAAGATATAGTTTTCAGAAAAAAAAATTAAACGGTAGACAGACTGACAGACATTTCAGAGACCAAAACTGTTCCCTGATGTCTAAAACGGATTTCTGATTTCTGTGTATAATTCTTTCAATCTGGATACATAAAAGTTGTACTTGATAACTGTTTAAAGCACCACCATTTTGAAACAAAATGGAAGATCAGTCCCGATCTCATCAAAGAAATTCCTTAATGTAGGTAATTAATTTGAGTGCCCGTTTTGTTGTTTTACTTAAGCAGAACAAAAGTTATAAGGAATCATAAAAGAGAGATAAAAAAAATCATTAGTAAAGCATAAATCAAATCTTAATCAAAAATAAAGAGTTAAACTAAGGACATTAACTAATCCAGAAAAGCGCTCTTACTAATTGAAGAGGATTTTCTCACCTAGATAAATGAAAAATCTTCTCCCGTAGCTCAAACATTAGTGAAAGTGCTAACACACAAGTATACAAGAAGTTCGCGGTTCGATTCATAAGATAACTTGAGTAAAAATATGCATATACAGTTGACGAATAAAGGCGGGGTTACTTTCCGTAATAATAACTCAAGAAAGTAGACGGATAAAGGCAGGTTACTTTCCGTAATAACAACTCAAGAGAGTAGACGAATAAAGGCAGGTTACTTTCCGTAATAATAACTCAAGAAAGTAGAAAAATAAAGGCAGGTTATTTACCGTAATAATAACTCAAGAAAGTAGACGAATAAAGGCAGGTTACTTTCCGTAATAATAACTCAAGAAAGTAGACGAATAAAGGCAGGTTACTTTCCGTAATAATAACTCAAGAAAGTAGACGAATAAAGGCAGGTTACTTTCCGTAATAATAACTCAAGAAAGTAGACGAATAAAGGCAGGTTACTTTCCGTAATAATAACTCAAGAAAGTAGACGAATAAAGGCAGGTTACTTTCCGTAATAATAACTCAAGAAAGTAGACGAATAAAGGCAGGTTACTTTCCGTAATAATAACTCAAGAAAGTAGACGAATAAAGGCAGGTTACTTTCCGTAATAATAACTCAAGAAAGTAGACGAATAAAGGCAGGTTACTTTCCGTAATAATAACTCAAGAAAGTAGACGAATAAAGGCAGGTTACTTTCCGTAATAATAACTCAAGAAAGTAGACGAATAAAGGCAGGTTACTTTCCGTAATAATAACTCAAGAAAGTAGACGAATAAAGGCAGGTTACTTTCCGTAATAATAACTCAAGAAAGTAGACGAATAAAGGCAGGTTACTTTCCGTAATAATAACTCAAGAAAGTAGACGAATAAAGGCAGGTTACTTTCCGTAATAATAACTCAAGAAAGTAGACGAATAAAGGCAGGTTACTTTCCGTAATAATAACTCAAGAAAGTAGACGAATAAAGGCAGGTTACTTTCCGTAATAATAACTCAAGAAAGTAGACGAATAAAGGCAGGTTACTTTCCGTAATAATAACTCAAGAAAGTAGACGAATAAAGGCAGGTTACTTTCCGTAATAATAACTCAAGAAAGTAGACGAATAAAGGCAGGTTACTTTCCGTAATAATAACTCAAGAAAGTAGACGAATAAAGGCAGGTTACTTTCCGTAATAATAACTCAAGAAAGTAGACGAATAAAGGCAGGTTACTTTCCGTAATAATAACTCAAGAAAGTAGACGAATAAAGGCAGGTTACTTTCCGTAATAATAACTCAAGAAAGTAGACGAATAAAGGCAGGTTACTTTCCGTAATAATAACTCAAGAAAGTAGACGAATAAAGGCAGGTTACTTTCCGTAATAATAACTCAAGAAAGTAGATGAATAAAGGCAGGTTACTTTCCGTAATAATAACTCAAGAAAGTAGACGAATAAAGACTGGTTACTTTCCGTAATAAAAGCTTAACAAAGTAGACGAATAAAGGCAAATCACTTTCCATAATAATAACTCAAGAAAGTAGATGAATAAAGGCAGGTTACTTTCCGTAATAATAAGTCAAGAAAGTAGACGAATAATTGAGGGTCACTTTCCGTAATAACTCAAGAAAGTAGACGAATAAAGCCGCAGAAGTTAGAAATTAATATTGGATTAACAGGTGAGTTAATTATGATCTAACTATCTAACATCCAAAGTCAAGCAATGGTTGGATTTGGGCACAAAAAAGTTTCATTCTTCGCAATCTGATAAATAAATCTGCCACAATGTGGCCTAAAAAGTTGAAAGACCTTTTTAGCATAATCAAAGTTAATCTGCTCAATACATGATGAGTAATCAATGATTAAATCTGCACAATATAATGATTATTCAATGAGTAAATCTGCTCAATACATGATGAGTAATCAATGATTACCTAAATTTTACATAGATTATTTGGATGGTACTTTGACAAAACCTACATTTTACATAGATTATTTGGATGGTACTTTGACAAAACCTAAATTTTACATAGATTATTTGGATGGTACTTTGACAAAACCTACATTTTACTGAATTTTAATGAAATTTGTATAGTTGGTCATAATTAGCTCATTGTTGGTCCGATATAAGTCCCATAAATTACAACCTTCTGCGCTCATTTTTGTCTCCCACATGCCCACATAATATATACATTTATTTACATCTAACTATTTAACATATAACTTTAAACGTACCTACTTATCTGATTTGTATGAAACTTTTATAGTTTATCGGAAGTATACCGCAGATAGCCCCAGATTAATTTGAACCGTCTGCGCTCATTAACTTTTGCTAAATTCATACTTTAATTCATGTAAAAAATCAAAATAGGGGGGTAAACAATTAAACAAATTAGAAAACAATGGGTTGTAAAAGCATAAAATCAATAAAGTGTGTAATAGGATGCGAGGAAGCTATGTGCCACACTAATTGGAAGTCTATATTATTTCAGTTTTGTTTGCGAAATTGCAGAAGGTACGGGAAGTATATTGAGTCGTTCTNCACTCGTTTTACTTTACCGCACTCATTTTACTTTACCGCACTCCAGTGTTCCAACTTACGAGCATAAAGACCTTAAATCTAAACAAAGATTAAATAGTCCAAATTATAATAATAATAACAATAACAAATAATGATTTTTTTTTAACTAACTACATGAGATAAACACTAAATATTAAATATATTAATATTAAAATATAAAAAAAAGTAAAGATCTAAAAAAGAATCAAATGTGATGAGTAAGTGTTAAGATGAAAAAATAATAACTTTGCTTGGTCTTTTGCTAAATCAGGCAAAAAAGGCAACACTGTCTACAAATAGAACAGCTGGTTTAGTTGATATTGTAAAACCTTTTACAAGTTCATGAATACTCATATGATTTTATATCTTATTTACAGATTAAAAACTAACTGTAGGAAAAATTTAATGTGCAACTCGAGCTTAAAGTCTCTTTGCTGCACTCGAGAAACCTTTCCGCCCTCGCCTTCGGCTCGTGTGTAAATATTTCTCTCGAGTGCAGCAAAGTGCCACTTTCCGCACTAGTTGCACAAATAACTATAACAGAATCATTAGACTTTCTTTTATTTGTAAATAAAACAACAACAATCTTGTAAAACAATGTAATGCCATGTAAACTGTATGTGTTCGGTGTCACACCGTAACATTATATACGCAGTAAGTGATAATATCTTAGAACGGGACAGGGTTTCGCGATTATATCTCGCGAGGATTTGAGTATACAAAACACTTCGTTACAGTTTCTGGGTTTTTTGGGAGTAACAGAATCTCAGCCTTGAAGTAAAAAGATATTTAATCGTACAATGAAATGTGCGTAGAATCCTAAAGTTTAAAGTAAAATTCAATTTAGAAGTAAAAAATGCGTGTGGTGTCGCGAGACACCCGGTAGGAACGAAGTTACTTACAATTTCAATTAAATATAAATTATAAAATCATACTGCTAAGTACATATACATTGCTAACTACTTATACATGGCGGAGATAGAAAAGAGACAAAATCAAAGGTACATCACTGTTTGTACCTATCGGAGTTAAGGCAAAATTAAAAGTAAAGCATTATTTGTATTATCAATGCAAGTTGGAAGGAAATAGGACTGTTTTCTACCTACCCGGCTACTACCCTATTATAAAATATAACTCTTCCCTACTCAAAAACGTCTGCTTGTATCAGGTTGAAATTTTACATGCCTGTTTTAATTGAACTTTAGACGACGTGTAAGAAGTTTTATTAAATTCGTTACGTTAGAACTTAAGATATTGGTAAAAACGTTGTTTTCTTTATTTTAAATTTTTAGGTCCGATTTAACAAATTTAGCGATCTTTATCACTTCATCAGTGTCGATGTTCGTTAAATTAAAAAAAAGTATTTAAAAAAGTTATCTGTCTCATTAAATAGTCGAAGTTAGAATTTTTCCTTGTCCAAAAATTCCAATTTTAAATTTGAAGCTTACGTTTACGCGAGCGTTGCGCGTGAACGCTTGGGCGGATAGAGTTGTCCAACGAACTCAGCCGGGGCATTGATAAAATGAACATGTGTACCATATTTCAACTAACTCGGTCATCTTCCACTCAAGTTATCGTCATCGGTAGATTTCGTGACGGTGATTTTGGTCGTTTTTTTCCGGATTCACTCCCGGGCTTCAGAACGTTCTATAAGGAACTTCGTTCCAAATATTAGCGTATTATAAGCACATTTGCTTATAATACGTTTTCTACCTGTACCTTGTACTGTACACAAAGCGAAGGAGATATTCAAGTGACTATTATATACATATACTAACTCCACCCTAATATTTTAATTTCGATACATATGCGAAATTTAATGTTTTGTCTCAGGGCACGGTACACTTGGCGACAGCCAAATTACATGCAACTGTCAAAGTACGCATAAGTTTCTGCATAATGAGTAATGGGAGCAAATATGCAAACCTATTTTCTTTAATATCTTAGGCCCCATTCACACTAGGGATTCCTGAATCCGATTTACGAATGATTAGATTCAAAGAGGCAAGCTGCATCGTGGTTCAGACTACGATTCCGGTAGTCCAATCGTATGAGATTCTCGGCCGCCT
>KZ651409.1:140537-152185 GCA_001010745.2 Gerris buenoi
ACTTCAAGACCTTTAAATTGATGTATAACATGCCATGGTAACTAAAAACGTTTTTTAGTCGCCCGCCATATTGGCCGCCATCTTAAAAATATTACGTGTGTTATTTTAATGGTCACCCGCCATATTGGCAGGGCCGCCATCTTGGAAATATTAAGTGTAAAAACTTCGAAATTATCCCAGTTGTCTGAAATGCCGAGATGTATCTGTGTGCCAAATTTCATGTTTCTATCTATAGCAGTTTATGAGTTGAAACAAGCCAACGTACGGACAGACAGACAGAGCCGTCATATAAGGTTTCTTTTTGTACTTTGTACATAAACCTAAAAATGAAGTTGAGATACATTACAATGATATAAAAATGTATGCTGTTAGCGTCCCCAAATTTGGAGCTAAAATTCATGTATCGATTTTGCCTCGGGGTATGAATTTTCAGAACATGTATGCTAAATTTCGTAAAAATCGGACCAGTAGTTTAGGCTCCAGGCGTCTGCACAGACGACAGACATTTTTAAAAAGTACTTTTTTAGGACTCGGGGGACCTCATAACGTGTAAATCCATCAAAATCTAACAAAAAATACATGTGGTGTCGCGGGACACCCGGTAGGAACGAAGTTCCTTATATTTTTCATTAAATATATATTATAAAATCACATTGCTAAGTACGTATACATTGCTAAGTACGTATACATTGCTAAGTAGAACTAGAAAAGAGAAAAAATTAAAATTAACGAACTGTTTACTTTTGAATTTTGAAGGCAAAATTAAAAGAAAATCATTATTTGTATAATTAAAGCAAGCTTCTTACTATAAATATACATTGAATATACTAAGAAAAACGTTGATCATGATGAGTTTATAGTGGCAGAGTATGTTTGTTAAAGGAGTTTGGATTGAAATACTGTTTTCTACATACCCGACCAATTAATTTAAAATATTATAAAATATATCTCTTCCCTACTCTACAGCTTCTGCTTGTATCAGTGTGAAATTTTACATGATTATATTTTATTTATTTAAAAAACAAAGTGTAATTTTTGACAGATATAACAAAAATAATCAAAATAAGTCAAGTAACAGGCTTCCTTAATAACACTTTTTCCCGTCTTTTGAAGTTTACGTTTACGCGAGCGTTGCGTTGTGAACGCTTGGGCGGATAATGTTTTCCGACGAACTCAGCCTGGGCACTGGTAAAATGAACATGTGTACCAAATTTCATCTAACTCGGTGATCTTTTACTCAAGTTATCGTCATCTGTAGATTTCGTGACGGTGATTTTGGTCGTTTTTTTTTTTCGGATTCACTACCGGGCTCCAGAATGTGCCATAAGGAACTTCGTTCCAAAAAGAATTTTCGCACCATAACAATACTTTCTCTTTATATCAGAAAGTAATAATGACCATTTACTAGAGAGTGTGGATTTTTGGACTGAATTTGATTTCTAGCGGGATAACTCATTTTATTTCAATATTAAATTAAGTCAGCAGGCTGATCTTCATAACAAACATTTGATATACAGCCACTTAATATAGGTGATTTTAAAGTTACATAATCGGCCCCAGATCACAGATAACAGACAATTTTTAAAAATAGACTGCCAATTGGTGCGGCACATGGCTTTATCGCATCCTATTGCCTACTTTATTGATTTTATTCTTTTACAAGCCATTATTGTCTAATTTAATTTGTCAAAATTGTTTTAATTTTTTACATGAATCGAAGTATCAGTTAATCAAAAGTTAAAGAGCGCAGTCAGTTGCTTGAACTGGGACTATCTGCGGATTACTTTCGATAAACTATAAAAGTTTCAGAGAAATCAGATAAATACTTTTGAAGATATAGGTGTAAATAAATGTATGTTTGTGTACATGTTGAAGAGAAACAAATGGGTGCAATGAGCTAATTATGACCTACTATACAAATTTCATTAAAATTGGGCGTGTGTAGTTTTTAAGATATGTTGGTTCGCAAAAATTGAGCGACTGGCCGACAAATAGACAGAAGGAACGACGGAACCGAGAATGTTTCTGAATTATAATTTTTGAAATCATAGACAAACTTTTTTCACTCTTCAGAACGACCAAGCTTTCGTTACCTTCGGCAAGCTTGGAAAAATTTCTCACTGTACAACGAGTATTTGAATGTTACAAAATCAGTCAAATGCCGCGAACGGATTTTGTGTGAATTCAACTTAATAAAATCTCCATAAATTTGCGGATTAGGACATGGTATGTATTAACAATTAAAGGTAATTACTAATTAATTTAGATCCACCATATGAAATTTGTTGTAACCAAACTGAAAAACACAGTTAAATTCTCGTAAGTTAAAAATCCTAGCATCTTTGAATATGTTTTTTTTTATCATCAATTCACACCTGAGAGGAGAAAGGTGTTATGAGCCTCACCACGAAGGCACAAGGCAGTAACAAACGATAATAGGATAATAATCTTATAAATAAAAGTTCTCACAATCAACCATTTATAAGTTATTGAGTGCGTACAAAAAAAAGTGCGAGTTACGTGTTAAATTATGGAACTTTAAAGTGTTTTTCCTTTAGTTAATTCTAAAAGTGGTCTGTTTTTCTTTTAACCTAGACACTTTCTTATTGTCCACTTTTAGCACTTTAAAAAGCACTTTCTAACTTTACTTTTAAAAATCCACTTTAAAGTCGTAACTGGTCTAAGAAGAGGAAGCGTATTCCGTTATATTATTGCGCGTTTGGTATATTATATCGAGGTGGGTTTTATAGCTACCTTTTCTCTTTTGTGGTTACTTTTTCTATTAGTATGGTTACGATGAGAGGTAAATCGAGGAAGCTATTTCTTTATTTCCTTAAGTCCATAGACATTTAAAAGTGTTTTTGTTTTACTGCTTAGAACTATATAGTTTCGAGAAATTGTTGTCAATCTTCTCTTAAAACTTTTGTTTTTAAAGGTTAAATTTCAAAAATGACAAAACCTTTATCATAAATTGTACTTTATGGCAGTTCAAATGTAAAAAGAACTATGAAAATATGAAAAAAACACAATTTATTAAAATAGTTATTATTTTTTAATCTGTAAAAATAATATGGCATCCATAAAAATATTCTATTTTTTTTTCTCTGTCTGTCTCCCGTACTTAATAATAATTATAATTTGATTTAAATAAAAAAAATTAACTTTAAAACTAATGGTAGAAAATATAAACTAATAATATACTTAACTGTAGTCAAGCCCCTACTGACAAATAGCACAGATACCTGGACCATATAGCTCACGGATGAATAAGTTTCAAGAAAACGAAAGGAACTTTCACCGGAACTTGGTGATTGGAGAATATGGAGAACTACATAAAGGAACCATTGGGAAAAACGGGCATTTAATGCCAGACGAAAAGACGCCGAAAAAACTAATGGACGAACAACCAGGAGATAGAAGATCAAGAGGTAAATCTAGACTGAGATGGGACGATGTGGTTGAGGAACTGAGGAGAATTGGTGTCCAGAGCTTGAGGCATAGGGCACAGGATAGCGATGACAGGTGATGATTTGATAAGAAGGCCGGACTCTTACATGAGCTGTAGCACCTACATAGACACACATTGAATCATATGTAAAAGTATGTTGGATAAGATAATTAGGTCATTGAGGAAGAATACCTAACGGAAAGATGACAGAAAAAATAATGGACGGACAACCAGGAGGTTGACGATCAAGAGGTAAATCTCGACTGAGTTAGCTCGAAGTGGTTAAAGAATTGGTGTCCGGAGCTGGAGGATGGAGGTATCGGGCACAGGTTGGCGATGAGTGAAGATGCTTTACTAAAATGACTAGACTTACATGAGCTGAAGCACCCAAGATGAAGCTGGAGGATTGGAACAAATAGAGAACTACATAAAAAGACAGAGATTGAATCTAATGTCAAAGCATGTTGGATAAGATGGTTAGATAATTTAGTAAGAATGGTTAACGGAAAGATGACAGGAAAACTAATGGACGGACAACCAAGAGGTAGACGATCATCAAGAGGTAAATCTATGACACGAAATGGTTGAGGTTCTGAGGAGAATTGGAGTCTAGAGCTGGAGGCATCGGGTACAGGATAGCGATGAGTGAAGATACTTGGCTAAGATGTCCAGAACCCTACATGAGCTATAGCACCCAGGATGAAACTAGAGGATTGGAACACATAGAGATTTATCATAGAATTAAGCATTTTGGATAAGATGGTTAGGTCATCTAGTAAGAATGGCTAACGGAAAGATGACAGAAAAACTAATGGAGGGTACTAGCAGAAGAGCAGGAGTAAAAACTGGTTTACATTGGTAGCGTGAATGGTTGAATAGCCAGGTAGAGTAGGAAACTACCAAGCTGCTAGCCTAATGTAAACGATGCGGATGGTAAACGGTAGACTATAGAGGATAAAATTTGGTAGAGTAAATAGAATAGTGCGGTGGTAGAGGATAACCTCTACCACCATCCTCTCTTATTATTGACAACATCCTCTCAGTAGTTCTTACATTTTTAATGTATCTATGCCCACTACTTTGTTTATTTGTCACGCAAAAATTTCGTTATGAAGGGGCTCAAGTTGGAAACTGTAGGTATAATTAGTCCAAGTAGTGGAACTTTGATACACTATAAAGTAGACTTTAAGTAGATTGTGTGAAATGTTTTTCCATCCATAGAACTTTCCAGTTAAATTGTACTTATTAAGTTTTAAAACAGTGGAGATATATAACACAACCTTCTTGTAAACAAGTCTTTGTCATTTTTTGACAGCTCGTTCTCATAATTTGTCAGGTGGGCGCCATTTTTTGCTTTCATCAAAGTCTACTTTGACCAAAAAAAGAGTTGGGGTCCATCTAACTCAACTTGGACGCCCAAGTTGACTTTGATAACCCGTTTACACGATCCAAGAAGCGTCAAAGCTGAATGGTCCAAGTATACTTGGATTAGTGTAAAGGAGCTTTATATATATAGTAATACTAAATTTAAAATCTAATTTAATACAAATTTCAAGCAGAAAAATTCATAATGAAGATCAATAATTCATAAGAAGGTAGTACTACAAACAAGTAGCTAACAACAAGTAACAAACAAGTAGTACAACTAGTACAATCAGTATATTTTCATAAACAACAAATACCTAAAATAAAATATAGACCGGTTTTAAAACATTGAAAATGACTGTGTAGTAGAAGCCGGTTTTTGTTTCATAATTTTATTTAGTTTATGAAAATATATTATAATTAACTATATTGTAACCTTAACTCAGTTCCTTCATCATAAATAAATACCATAAAATCTCAATCGATACTATTAACTACATTAGAATTTATAAGTTTTTTGTAAGTCATCATTAAAATTTTATTATTTTGCTACAGTAGCGTAGTAGTAATAAATGTTATAATTATCGTTAGAACGTGGAAGAGCCATTCATTTGTTTAACAATATTGACATCAAATATATGAAATAGAATTAATTGGTCGAATCCACTTAAAAATAAACCAGTTTTAAAAAAAAATCAAAAAGATATTTGAAACATTTGAAACAAAATAAAATCGGGAGTAGAGTAATTCGGTCGGAAAAGGTCGTTTGAAATTAAAAGAGAAAATGACTTAAGTCCAAATCAAGTTAACAATATGGGGCTTCAAGAGCAGACAATAAAATTAGAAGGTTTGTCCAAAGTCGCGCGTTAAAAGTAGCCGTCGTTAAAAAATGCCGTCGTTAAAGTTAATCTATAAGTGAAGTAATTTTATAGTTGTTTCGGAAGGGAAGGGTTTTTCGAATCCATTGGGGCTTTGATTTTTTAATGATGAACAACTGCGTCGGAGTCTTATTACTTCTGTGGGATGGCTCCCGTAACCCAATTACTCGACTGCATACCTTCTATAGAAGTGGCAAAGTCCCTGTAATGTACAAGATGACTAACAATCCATACAACTCACATTCCAGTTAATTAAAAACTTGTTCCAATAGGGTACGCAGTTAAGAAAAAAAACTACTTTTGCGGTTAAAACAAATCTCTAACATGTTACATTTTAAGTGTCAACTAAGTAGTTCGCACAGTCAAGAACGGAAAAATTTTCTTTGGGGAGAAAATTGTCGGAGACCATTACAAGTTTCAAAGCCAATTCACACTATACGTCCAGCAACTGTCAACGCCATTTTAAAAATTCATCTTGAAGAAAGGAAAAATAGTCTTGCAGTTAAAACAAATCTCTAACATGTTACATTATAAGTATCAACTAAGAAGATTTCACAATCAATAACGAAAATATTATCTAAGGGAGAAAATTGTTGGAGGACTTAAAAGTTTTAAAGTCAGTTCACACTATTTGTCCAGCAACTGTTGGGTGTCAACTACTGAAAATTGCGACCTGGAAAAAATTGCCATTGGGGAGGATTTACAAGTTCAATTCACACTACCGTCCAGTCCAGCAACTTTTGGTGTCAACTAAGTAGTTAGCACAGTCAAGAACGAAAAAATATTATCTTGGAGAGAAAATTGCAATTGGAAGGATTTACAAGTTCAATTCACACTATCCGTACAGCAAAAATAAATTATCTTTGGGTGGAAAATGTTTGGAGGATTTACAAGTTTTACAGTCAATTCACACTATCTGTCTATCATCTGTCAACGCCGTGGAAAATATATTATCTGTGGGGTGGAAAATTGTTGGAGGATTAACAAGTTTTTAGGCAAATTCACATTGTACGTACGGCATCTTTTATCTACGGCCAGTTTTTATCCTTTACTTATATTGTTAAACTATGAAATCAGTTCCTCGTACATTGAAGAACAAAAAGTTTTAGTTTGGGGAGAAAACATTTAAGGATTTACAATTTTTAAGATTATTTATCTGTCCAGCAACTACCAAGTTTCCTCTATCACTCGATCTTTTTGTGGCGCGACTCTAGTGGCTTCGTAAGAAAGGGCTTTTTGGAGGCTCTGGCAGATACGCGGTTACACCACTGTCGTGGCACCGTGTGCCCTTAAGCGGCCTAAACTCATGGCAGTGAACGCCGATTCAGTTCGTAAGAATCCAATTCGCCTGCATGTGGAGTTTTAAAGAGCCAAGTTCGTGATGAGTTCGTTGGCATTCCAACAGGTTGAAACTTGGTTCGCCGAATCGAGATCAGCGAACCAGGTGTATAGGGTGGCTTTTAGGTAAAATAACACTACCAATCCAACTATTTTAAGGGTCACGGAATTACATGCTTTAAGCTGCCAGTTATTAATGTCTGTTTACTAGTAAGCACGCATTGTTAATACGTATTGCTACTGTTTTAACATAATGCCAAAATGCAGTGAATAAAAGTTAAACGAAAATGTCAAACTTCCCCACATCTCAACTGACCCGTTGAGAGCAATGGACGCAGCAACTTTAGTATCCTCAAATTTAATTCTCAAGGCGCAACAGCCAGTAAAGTGATTGGGCCTGCCAAATGGCTAACGGATTATACAAATTTGGATGCAATAGATGACACGAGGTAAGTTTGTCCCACAGCTATATAAACCGTATAAGTGGCATTCGTAGCTGAATAGAATCTGCTCCACTTATATGGTGTTGTTAGGTGAACACCAAAGGTGTAGGGCTCCTCTTCGAAGTCGAAAATCGTTCCTGACCTCCTGCGTTGAGAGGTAGATTCCTCAAAGTTAATTATCCTTCCTAATTGCATCGAAGCAGATATAGTTTATAGATATAGTATAAACCTAATTAAATTACAGTTATCTGTTTTTCATTAAGTTAGATATAATTCCATTGTCGAACAAATGCATAGATCTATTACAGTTTATATTTTATCATTTAAACTGATAAATTCAAATCAAATCAATTGTTTTCTCTCTTAATTTTTTTCCTTTTAGAATTGTTTCATATACGAGATTAACACTTTTGTTTAAGTCTTTATCACATTTGCATTCGTAATCTTAGTCGTTTCTTTATATTATTTTTCATCTTTTGAATAAACATGAGCTTAACATCTTTACACATTTGAAACTTACAATTCAACTGTAAACATAGAAACTTTCGCTAATCTTTTCTTCTAAAAGGGAGATAAAGATAATCTTGGAGGCTCACAGAAGAACCCTCTATCAGTTAAGCTTGTAAAGAAAACAGTAGTTTGGAATCATCGAATGAAATACAGGTACTTAGAATACAGGTACATACTTGATTCAATATGTTTATGAATGGGATTACAAAATCTTTCACTCGTTGCGTCTCTACGCTCATTTTTATTCTCCTTCTTCTCTGCGAATTTGTCCTTACCATTTAAAAACCAGTTAGATTAGACTAATAAACTCGGATGTGATTCAAGGACCCATGTGTTCCTTCTTGTTTAGCTAATTTAGATCTGAAAGAAATGAAAAGAGCTTTTTGAAAGTTCCTTTTTTTATCTCATCCAGCATAATACATGCAAATTTTCCAAGTCTTATCTTCTCTAGCTAATTAGCAAAGCAAATAGCCTTCTAATAGGGTTTCATTTGGTTTCTTTAAACCCATTCTTATATGGATTTTTTAAAAGCTTGTTTTCGAACTAAAAAGAAGAAGAAGAAGAAATGATAATCTAATTATTCCGTACAGATGGTTTTACTTATAAGAGTTACAATCCCATTGTGAACGAAATCGTTTCGGATTTTTTTTTTTAATTTTCAAATAGGGAATTGTTGATTGTATAACGAATCTTTACCTAGTACAATTTTTTTTCCGTGTTTGCGTACAACATCGTACATAATCTGGTTTTAGCTCTTTTATGTAGTTTTTTTTTCGCTGTGAATGAGACCTCCCAAGTTAAACAAATCGAAATCTGTTATTCTGTGGTTTTTTGCCTTCTTTACATAGATCATTGATTTTTACACTTTTTTTATGTACATTTAAATAATTACCTAAAGATAAAAACGTTTCCTAATTACACTTACACTACCCTGATATCAATAGTACTTTTGTACCTATCGTATGAACTTCTACCTAATTCACACTTCTTTTAAAAAATATTGCTATTAATGCTTAAATAAAAATCCATAAAAAAATCCCCCTTCTCCTTTGAGTCAGCAAGCCCAACGTTTGGTCAATGTTAGGCGGAACATCGGGAAATTTCCTGATGCGTTTTGGACTTAAAAAGTGGCCAAAGCGCGCATTTTCAGACAAACACTTCCGAGGCGATATCGCTAAAATTAAGAGAGCTGCCTCTAATAAACCCTGAAAAATGTCGGAAATAACATTTTTTCCCAAAAAAAAGGCGGTTCCGATTATTTGGATAAAAAATTCTAAAAACATGGTCTATTTAACCGTATACTTAATAGTCTTCCGCAGTGAAACCATACATTTCAGAGAATAAATCAAAATAAATGTGTACCTGCTGAAATTGAAACAAAAATGTAATCATAACACCTGTTATAAGTATGGTTAATAATAAATTAAATTAATTAATTACAATATTTTAGGGATTTAAATTCAGTATTACTATATAAATATGAGAAATGTTTGTTTGAATTTGTCGGAACGCTTTCTTTTTATAACTATAACAAAAAAAAACCTAAACAATAAATAATAATAATAATAATAAAATTATGATAGTAACATCATTATAGATCGATAAATTACTCTAAAGACCGCTATAAAGGTTCTTTACATTAAAGAGTGGGGAGAAAAAAAGGCGAAAGGATATAAAAAAAAATCCTCTATCATGAAAATGATCTAAGTTAAAAACCTCTTAATATTTTTGAACACCCTGCGTAACAAGGTATCATAAAATATGAGAGAAAAGAACGCTCAAAGGAAAAAAGGAAACAAGACAAGTTAAATAACCGGTAGCGGCAAGATGGTGTCTTGGTGAAGACTAGTAGCCAGTTTGGTTGTTTAGAAGCGAGTTAACGTACCCCGCTTTTATTCCTTTGACGCTATACAGCCGGAACCTATCCTCCGGCGCTTTATTTAGAAACACCATAGTCTCCCATCCATCTCAACATTGCTTCCATCCTTATTTTTTATTCCTCTTCCTTTTTTATCATATTTCACTTTAAATCCTTTTTTATTTTTTGGATCAAGACATTGAGGAACATGAGAAAACTCTTTTGTTCTTGATCAAATTATTTGGGTCTTATTATAAAATACGTTCCGCGACGGGTAATTTATGGTCACCGACGTTTTACCAGTAGTTTACTGAAGTAAATTAAAGCTTTTGTATTAGACGGAAAAGAAATGATCGATCAATTTTCCGTCGGTAGTCCAATGAAGCCAGACCAAGCCACCAATGGTTGGACCAATGGTTATCGGACCAATGGGACAGACGGAAGTTTTACCGAAGCCTTGAACTAGAGGCGTACGTGACCAAATAGGCGGTTACATACATGGCTGTTTTTCTACTGTTTGGAGTTATTTAGCTCTGTGTCATTTAAACTTTCAATATCTTGGTCAATATCAATATTTTTGAACATCAATAGTTTCTTTAACACGGGTAATTAATGTTCAGAGGCTTCCACGGTTACAATTATAATGAATTTCTAGGTCTTCCGGTGGTGACCGCGTCTAGAAGGGTACATCCCAACGTTTCGCTCCTAATGCTAGAAGCATCTTAAGGTGTGTTCATCTTAAGGGGTTTTATGGATCAGTTCACATTTGTCTTAAACTAGGACACCTTAAACACCCTCGAAGATGCTTCTTGCATTAGGAGCGAAACGTCGGGATGTACACCCTTCGAGACGCGCTCACCATAGGAAGACCTAGAACTTAATGGGAAGGGTAGCATTATTGACTATGAAATTATAATTTCCTTATCAAAGGAACGGATTTTTGGGATTAAACTCTCGACAATTTTCAAGGATAAAACGCTATCAAAAACGGCATGAAGTTTCCCTTGGATTTCACAACAGCATCTGAACATTTATCTGAGTAAGTTGGGGAAAAAGATTGTGAAAGAAGTTCTTCAGTAAGTTCCCTAAAATCACACACATTGATATCATCTAATGGTATTACTTGTGAATACAAAGTGTTTTTGTGCTTATAAAAGGTTTGTACCAAGCAGTGTACTTTCAGCGGGATGTGTAAACTTGCGCTACTAGCGCTCCGCTCTCTAGTAGAGATTTTCGAAACTAAAGTATTATTTGACTCACATTAATAGAATGTTATATTTGAATAAGAGTGATTGATATTTATTGAGTATTGAGCCAAAGAATGTAAACATACACTTCCCGCTCGTCCGCACACGTACACCAGAAAATTGTTTAGTTCACTTAGAACACCCCACGTGTTACTTTGTCTTTTCTTTTACTATTTTTCCCTTATCTTTTTTATCTCTTCTCTTTTTTTATCTTTTTTATTCTTTTAATAACAAGAGGCTAAGAAATAAAATATTTAAAATTGAATAAAATATATTTAATATTATGTACAAAAATCGAATAAAAATTTGTCGATGAGAACGCGAGGAAGCTAAGAGAGACTAGCTGAAATATATTTACTGTTAATATTAACAGACAAGCATATAATTTTGGAAGACAAAATATCTCCTTAACACTAAATTATATATAAAGTACCAATATAACAAAGAAAAAACAACAACAACATTCTATTCAACACTTAAAAACCATCAACAGCCATCTAGATCTTTTAAGTTCTTCTGTTTTTTACCTTTTACACATACGTACACACACACACACACACA
>KZ651409.1:216707-231623 GCA_001010745.2 Gerris buenoi
TCTCAAACTTCACCCACACACGGTCCAACTTACTTGTCAAGCTGGCTTGACAAGCAAAGTTTGTCAAGTAAGTTTGATCGTGCATGGGGGCCTAAAGAGCTAAATTTGTTTTGGAAATCATAAAGGTCCTGGGTTGCCCTCTTATTGTTTTCAATATGCAATAAGTAAAAAAATAAAAAATAAACACAACAATATGTATTATATTTAAAACACAATTTGCATTAGAGTTTAATAAAGGTTATAGTCAAGATAAATTTAAAATGTAATAGAATTATTTAGATTTTGCCGCAATAGGTTTAGTACAGTTAGAATTCTTAGCTAAGTTTAAAAATGTCCAATAATTTTAAACAGACTATATAATTTATCCTGGCTTATTATGCTTATTCGTATAATAACTTTATAGCATGAAGAAGACCCTAAGTTCACTTGTGTTATTTTTTATTCTTTTTTTTTTTTTTCAATTTCTCACAAGATTATAAATAGGCTAGGGTAAAGCATGACCCCTTGCAATACACCGTACTTTATTCGGTCTGTAATGTACTTAGTGAATTGACTTCACGTACCCGCTGTTAGACACCTAACAAAAGTTATTATGCGGTTTGAATACATTATAAATTCAAGTAATAGGTAAACGTTGGTTTTTAATATAAATTCTTAAACGTGACAGTTCAAATTTCTTTTCAGTTACTTTTTCGATTAAAATAACGAATTGGTTTATGAGGAGCATTAGAACTTATGTAAATTAAAGAAGGGATTAAAATAATCGTAGGTGTGGATGCTTATGATTTGTGATTTACCGTATGCACGGAAATATTTATTAGTGTAAGGTGCGCTTCATTAGAAAAATTGTTTTTACTTAATTTGCTTCATTCATTTCAACAATTGATTGATATTTTACTGAAATTAAAATAATTCAAAACTAGAATGGAGGACATGGGGAATTTAAAATTTAGTTAGAATGGTATAGTCCATAGTCCGATTATGATAAAATTTGGATAGTATAACAAAATTGGCACACATAGATGGTTCTATATCATCCTTCTACTAACATTTTAGCCTATAAAAAACCTTTTTATATTTAACTTTATATGTTATTTTAACAATCCTTGATTCTTCTCGCTCATCAATCTAATTTTTAGATTAATCCAAATAATTTGTAGATAATTTCCCTTCTAGTTTTGTTTTCTCGAAAGCTATGTGCCACGCCAATTCCCAGACGTATTGATTTATTCTCTTGAGCATTACAATTTGTCTAAACGGCACTGAAGAAGACCACTAGTATTGATTTATTCTCTTGAGCATTTCAACTCACCTCATAGGCACGTTCTCATATAGAGAATAGAAATAATAATGTAGGAAGACAATAATTTATAATAAGGCGGGTGAGGTGCGGGGTCTTGTCCGTAGTTTCCCCCCGGTTGTCCGTGTGATATACCGATGCCATATTGGCGCTTCGAATTTGACCTCTGCCCCGGTTTGAAGGTATAAGCTTTGAGTTCTAAAGCCAACTTATAAAACTCGCATTAATTACATTCTTCTATTTTCATTTCATTGCCGAACACCCTCTTCTCCAAACACCCCGTTAAACTAAGTGCTATGAAGTCTCTCCAACAACTTTTAGTAGAAGTAAAAGATAAAGAAAACCTTTAAAAGTGCGTTTACAGCAACTAGATCTTTAAAATAAAATGTAAAATAACCTCATACGAGAAATGAGGTCTCTCCGACAACTTTTAGTAGAAGTAAAAGATAAAGAAAACCTTTAAAAGTGCGTTTACAGCAACTAGATNCTCCTATCATCACTCCTAATTCAAACAATCTCTCTCTCTCCCTCATCTTCTCTCCTACAACTTCATCTCTTTCCTCTATAATATATCTAATAAGAAGCAGGAAAAACATTAAGTTAAAATACTTTTTAAGTTTTTTAATTCAATCAGAAGGGTCGGATTATGATGAAGGTTGTGTTCTTAAAGATGCACGTTTCAAAATAATTTTATACCTTGTACTCTTTCAGCAAGCTTAGAGAAGAGTACCGTAAATACCAAGAATTGGTTGTCTAAAAATCCCCATACACGATCGAATATTTTGCGCAAACCTGATGTCAGGCAAATTTGCTATGCACGTCAACATCATGTTTGCACAAACATCAAACAGCCCCATTCACGGTCAAAATGCTTGCGCAAACATTTTGACTGTATATGGGGGGCCTTAAAAAAACTTTGGTACTTTGGTAGTCTTTTACCAATCATGAAAAAATAAATAATAAAAAGTAGAAGAAAGAAGACAAAATGAAAAATTATTAAGATTTTACGGAGGCGCGACTTGGACACTTAAGCGCGGGCTTCATCCTCAAAGAGCATCCTAGGCTATTTGTCGGAAAACATTTAAAATGTTTGTTGGATATGGGAGCATCTATGGAGGTTATCTTAAGGAGTAATAAAATCGTGTCTCCACGAAAATAAAAAAATTTTTATTAGCCAAATTAGCTTTCAGCCTTCATAAGGCCATCATCAGTGCCGAAATATGGAATAAATAGAGTTACATTAGTAACAGGAAATAAACGTCAACGTCAGGTGAGTTAACTTCATGCCAGAGATCATCATAAGAGTCTAATGTCGATCTCTCACATAATGTAGACTTATATTTCGCTTATTTCTAGTTAGTATTTTAACTCTCTTCCAAGTTTTGGCACTGATGATGGCCTTATGAAGGCTGTTTACTTATAAAGTTTACTTTACCTGGAGAGACGTATTTTATTGTTCCTTTAAAATTTTGTTCATACATAAAGTATGTATATAAGTTAAAAACAGTCTGATCGGCTAAAGCCTTGTTGGTGTTGTACCACGGAGATTTATTTATTATTCTTAATTAATTAGTTAAATTTTACGATATTTCGACCTCTTCGTGGATTACTTTCAAGCTGAGCTTTAAAATGACGAGGTACTAACAATATACACAGTATGCTGGTTGAACTATTTTTTACAAAGACGGTCTGACAAACTCGAACAAAAGTTTCAAGCAAGCTAAGTTTACATGCGTAGTATTTAAAACGATCTGAACACGGTACCTTTCCATGTAAACAATAACATAATTAATCTAGTTCATGAGTATCATATAGAACTATTGAAAACACCTTCAGTTAAATATAAACAACACCTGATTGTATTGAGATCGTATAAGGGCATGCGCAGTTTTATGTTTCTACCCGGGGTAACCTGACACATCGACCGTACAAACATAACCTTCTTTCACAACCATCATAATTATCACGTGTCAAAACCAGCTGTTTTATAACGTCTAACTAATTACGTCAATACTGTATCCAAATTTTTCAAACACCAACTCTATACAGTCNGAACACCTGCCAAGCCTGTTCAAGCCTAACATCAGATTCAAGAACACTGGGTTCACACTCTTCACCAATTCAAGGGTTGCAGCAAAAGCATTTCAGTTACTTATACACACTTTTTTTTTCAAAATTTCTTGTTTCCCTTTTTTTGAGATTTTGGACGCAGTAAAACTTATTTTCTTCATATAGTATATTTTTACGTCTTCCATTTCATAATTACAATTTAGAATTTCATTCTCTAACAATCTCTTCCTTTTACATACTTACATCTTTAGCAACAAAAAAATTAAGTTCTTTTTAATACTTGGTGCGTTCTTTTTAATAACTAATTTTTTACCAAAACCAAATCTCGAAAAGCACACATCCACGCGTTAACCACAATTTCGATGCTTTAATAGTTGTTTGTGCAACAGACGCGCAAATACACTTTAAGCTCGAGTTAAAAAATTAGTTTTTATTCTTTAAATAAAATATAAAAGGACAATCCACAACTACTGGCACTCGACAACAACTACACCAGCTGTTCTGATTATAGCAGTGTTGCCAACTTTTTACTAGCCTATACGATGTTTCCTGGCTAGTAGTTCGTAAGTTACCACACAGGAGTGCGGTAATTTTGGGATAGTAAATACAGAAATCTACTAATTTGCGTACTAATATGAGTGCTAGAACAACCACTTTGTCGACCAAGTGTAGGAACAAATAATTTGTTTATCTGTTCTGTAGTAATGAAGGATAACCATCTCACACTCCTTTACAGAAGATCGAGATAATAATCCATAAGAAAACAATCATTTCTATCTAAGTAGGTATGCATAAATATTTTTCCTACTTAAGGTAAAATGCTATTGGGGCGACATCTGCAATGATCACAGACTACTGTTGTTGTTCCATCTAGCAGTAGTGGCGATTAGGGCCCCGCAGACCCATCAAGGGCATCTGGGGGCCCCTGGATAGGAGATAGTGGGGTCCCCACTAAAAGTGTGCAAGGGGGCCCCCAAAGCCTTACCGCCGCCACTGAGATAAAGACCGTTTCGTTGAATATACATGATTTACATCACTATAATATGATTGTTTGTTCCAGAACTAGGCCCCTAGCGATAATCCAGACCCCAAGCAACTCCTAGCGATAATCACACCAAGGCAAACGGAATCATATAAGGCTCATCATTAGATTGTTACTCCCCCTTTAGAAAAACAGAGGAGAGTAACAATCATAAGAAGGTGTATGGAATATTCTTCTTTAGATTGTTTCTCCCCTTAGAAAAACAGAAGTTTGATATTCCTTTGTCGCAAAGTACATTGGACTAATATCCCTAAATATGTCTTAATAGTTATATAGTAAGTAATTTATATTCTCAAAAAACATAGGGGAGTAACAATCTAAAGAAGTACCACATATAAAAGAACGATCTCATCAGCCTCTCCCATATCGTACCTTAATACTCCGTTATCTTATTATTTTTAAACTCTTTTTTCNGGATTATGGATTTCGTTCTTGGATTATTTTAATTTGGAGACAAGAAACAAACATCTTCAGAATGATAACAGTGCTTCTGTTATCTTTGATAAGCTTGGAAGCACGATAGTTAAATGATGATGACTTCTTTGGGTTCCATTTATCCATATAAGCACTTCATTGTTCCCATAACTTAATTATAAAACACATTATAAAACACATAAGTATGGCAACTTATGGTTACTAAAGAAGTGAGTAATTATATTAAATTAACAATAAAATTATTGAGACATCCAACCTCAATTATGACATTTACATTATATCTTAAGCATTTATTTATTACTGAATTTACAACAGGTGTTAAAAAGAAATGTTTAAAAAGATAATGGTCTTAAAAATTAGAATTAGCTGGAGGGTATAATCTAGATGGCTTAATTACTCCGATTAAATCACTTCTTTTAACTGAACTCTTTAAGAGTTGTGTAACATTAAAAGCTCTGTAGAGCGATTGAACTAATGTTTCTTGTGGAAGAATTCACGAATGTACACGAAATGAAGGATAAAAAAAATGGTCAGAATGAGAGAATAATGAAGTGGAAGTAGGGATGATGCCGAAGAAGAAAAAAAAGTTACCTTAGAAAGAAAATAGTGTTCTGAGAGTAATAGAGACATTAGGAATGAAACGATGGGGTTGCTCTTGTAAAACGGTGTTAGTTTGGACTTCTTCCTAACTCTTCAGATCGTGTAATGACCGAATAATGACTCTGAAGACACCTTCTTCTAGGCACAAGAGAGAAAAAAAAAGTACCGAAGTACACCAACTACAAACAGAAACACGAGTACCATTTAGTGAGGGGTACAAAAGTTCTGACTAATCTCCGAGATACCTCCGAAACGAAATAAAGAACACACGATTCCGAAGTATGTTATACGTCGGAGTACTTACACCTAGGTAATCTGGTCATTTTTAAATCGGCATTTTGTAACAACTCTTAAAAGATCATTGGGAGGTGTTAGATCAGACACAGCCGAAGGGCTGTAAAGATGAAGGACATTAAGAAGGTGTTATTTTCTCACCACCTTGAACCGGATCTTTTCATTTGAGTTGGATCCTGTGAGATTTCTTTTTTTTTCGGCTTAATCTCTTTATAACAACAAATCGTCCGGTTTGTTTTATTTTTTTGTTGTTGTAAAATGAATGTAGCTTAATAATCATTATTGTTGTATCAACAACAAAAACGAATAGTAGTAATTCTTTTAAAAGGATTTTCATAAGACAATTTAGCATAGTAAAGGTAAAATACCTATGGGTTTAGTAATGTGTTCAGTGTGTTTCTATCTAAAAAGAATTAAATTTCCATGCAAACCCAATATCCGTGGATGAACTAGGCTGACATCCACTAGACAGATCGAACAACACTTTCTTATGTACAGGGTGGCGCAGCGCGGTTGACCGCATTTTAAATTGTTACAATGTGCTTATTACTAGAACCAGGAAGATGAAATAAAGCAAATTTTCAAGCAAAAATGTGGAAGTTTACTGGGCATAGGACAAATTTTTAAGTGTGGAAGATAATATCCGATAAATGACGTCCTTGTCCATTTCCACATTATTCACACAACCAAAAAAAATTGATGCATGCGATCCATGAACACTTGCGTGGCTTCATTTGGTTGAAACCATATGTGGACAGCATCCATTTAATTATCCTTTTAATAGGGGATGAAAAATCGGATTTCCTGACGAGACCGTTAGAGAATGTGATGCGCAATTTCACCGAGCGCCTCTAAGAATGTGAAAATCGACGAGGCGTCTTTGACTTATGTCCAGTAAACTTCCTCATTTTAGCTAGAAAATTTCCTTAATATCAATCTCCTACCTCAAGTATAAAGCACAATGTGACCATTTAAAAGTGGTCATCCGCGCTGCCCCACCCTATACAACAAATACTTAATAAATCACATAACACCTAATTAAACTTATGTATTATTGATCATATTTGACAAGTCATTGATCAACAGGTGGCAAAGCCTCGCACTTAATGAGTTAGTGCCACTAGGTGGCAACACAGTCGCACTCCTAGAACAAACGTACTTGCAACACGAAAAGAACAGTTTAACTCAGAATCGAACAAACCAGAAATTAAACAGTTCCGATCAGATTCGATCGAACAGACAAGAAAAATTTCCGGCCAGCGGCGGATCAGGGCTGATGGTAACAGAAGAAGTTCCTGTCACACAAAAGACAAAATAAGAAGGTGATACACTTAAATATAGTATAGTACTAGGAAGTTACTAGGAGGTAGTTCGGTTGTCACTACATATATAGTACTATATTTCGCCAATGGGAGCGTACCATCGCAACCGTCTTTAGAGGGGGAGGAGCAAAGGTTGGCTAAACTGTTATCTACGCTGGATTCAATGGCCATAATTCAATCTTATTCCATGAAGTAGAGAAAATTTCAACACCGTCTTACATCGGATTTGATTTTTATATGAAAGCTTATATTTATTAGGATTATTAACAAGGTATAATTTAAATTAAATAAATAGGTGATATTTTAACTCGAAGTCTATTAAAGGAATAACAAAAATTGTCTCTCCACGTAAATCCAAACAGTTTTATTTAACAAAGTAGCTTTCAGCCTTCATAAGACCATTAACTGTGTGATGAGAGCCTTATGAAGGCTGAAAGCTGCTTTGTTAAATAAAAAAGTTTGGATTTACGTGGAGAGACAATTTTTGTTATTCCTTTAAAATGAACTCCATAGACGCTCCTACATATAACATCAAAATCTATTGATTTCTCCTCAGAGTACAAATTGTATTGTTCTGAACATAAAAAAATAAATTTTAATCAAAATCGATCCAGTATTTTAATCACCATGAGTCGTTTCCAGACAACAGACAAACCTCATTTTGGACTCATGAGGACCTTAAAACGTGTCAAAAAAAAAAGATTTGCGACATCACAATACTATCTGTCCTTATCGAATTGATAACAAAAAATTAAACCTACAGGGTTACAACTAAGGCATTGATAAATTAAGACAATGATTTGGGAGAAGTTTACCGACATTTGTCTCAGATCGATTTTTTTAAAGATTCACACAAATTTTGCAAATGATTTATTCCTTTTTTCCCCCTAAGTCGGTTATAGATCATTTCCTAACGATATATTAGAATGGCAAAAAAACCGTTTAGCGCAGGATATAAGTCACTTCTTAACCAAGAGAAAAGAAAAATGAATCCATCAAAGCTTTTTTATTTTCTATTTTCAAAAAAAAAAAATATATATATATGAAGTCTTATATTATTTATTCTAGCTTCTGGGGTTCCCTTCCATCTTAAAACGAAGAAAAATGCCTTCCGACCTGTTATTACCCATCTTCGTATCTTAACGACCACAATCTTAAACCATGTTCCTTCATCGTCTTCCGAAAAATAACTCCTAAAGTCTTAATGAAGTCATCTTCTACCTTCATTTTTTTTTTTTCAAAAGTGGACAAAAGAATTATCCTTTTCAAGCTACTAGTCTTAACACCTTCTGAAAAAGAAAAAAGAAGTTCGACATCCTAACTTCTTTCAACTTCTTGAAGAAGATCATCAGTCAATGCGACACTAAATTCTTTAAGGCGATGTGGCACGCTACAATTATCCTTTTTAAGATAGCCTAGAGCAACTTCTACGAGGTCTATTATCATTTTTGAGGTGTAAAAGTACAAGATGGAAGACGACCGCGCCGACAGATTAGCTTGTTCTTCATTCTCTCGAGCGCCACAGCCATCCCATTTGTAACATGATGACTTTTTTTGTTCCAACAAGGAATTTAAAGCGGTTTAAGCATTAAGTTTTTTTTTAAAAAACTACACTAGCTTACACTAATTTCTATGAGAATTTCTTTGATGTAAAATGGCCAAAATTTTTCTTTATTTCACAGAGATAGTTTTTTTTAACGACTGCTTTAATTGCAAAGTTAAATTGAGTTATTTTATTATCTTCTCATGGTTAAAATTAGTTCTTTTGATACTTAAGAAAATCTCAACTCTAAAGAGTTAGTGCTTTTATGATGTGAATACAAATATCCAAGACTATTAAATTAGCAGATGTTTATATTACTGTGATCACACACATAATTCAAATTATTCATGTGCAAATGCATATTCATTTCCTCCATTTCATGGAAAAACATTCATCATGGATATATTTTTCGCGCTTGAATATCAACATTTCATTGTTTTTTCATGATGTGGATAAAATCAGTATACATTTGTCTAATTGATATAGTAGATGAATTTAAGGTATTAAGGTGTGAAATGATGAAACATTAATCAATTTTGATTACCAACTGCATCTGGTCCACTAAAAGCTCTGATATTATTTTATATAAAATTTAAAACGTTCTAATGAGTGCTGAAGTGAACTTCAGCACTTCTATCGGCGAAATATAGTACTACAATGGATACAAGAGAAGACCAATTTACCTCCTAATATATTCTAACTTCCTGGCACGATATTTAAGGCGGCTTTCACACCGAAGTAGCAAGTCGCAGGTTGGAAGCAACTTAAACACCGGACTATCTTAAGGAGTCGAGGTAATTGAACGAGAGCCTACACACGGAAGATGCACGTGGCAACCAGGCTGGTTCTCGAGTCGCACTTGCCACTTGCTTTCAGGATGCACGTCGCACTTGCATCTTCGGTGTGTAGGCTCTCGTTAAATTACCTCGACTCTTTAGATTTAGATAGTCCGGTGTTTAAGTTGCTTGCATCCAACTACTAGGACGCATGCAACCCGCTGGCTTGCTACTTTGGTGTAAAAGCTCCCTAAAAGCGTCACAATTTTCATGACGCACATTTTCATTTGATGACATCTTCTGTCCCACAGAGAAAATACTAAACAATAACCGAACAAAATACTTATCAATTGTGAGACATCCTTTAATATAATAACTTATCATTAATCGTAATTCTCTCCCAAAAAATGTTAGTCATAAAGTGCAAAATTAAAAAAAAAACTTGAGGAATAGGCCAAGGATTCTTATACATTTGATTTTATCTTACGATGAAATCAAATTAGATGAAAAAGTCCGATCACGTAGATGATGTCTTAACATCAATTTCTTCAAGCTAATACTTCAACGAAAAATTTCAACATTCCCTTATCCAATATGATAAAATAGCAGATGAGATCGAAAAATTTTCGATTCTTTTATGTTGCTAAAAAATCTGGATTTTTTACGGGGTAAAAAAATGAAAAATCAGTTATTGATTTCTTATGGATGTTTTTTCATCTTCCGATGGGAATAACAGAAAAAGGTGAAATCTAGAAGATTATTCCTTTATTTTTTCAAAAACCAAAAGTTGAAAGAAGAGGTCAGGTCAGGTAATTCTATGATAACCCTTGTTCTTTAAGAGTGTGCTGAGGTCGAAAGGTTGTAAGTAAGCATTATCAAAGTTGTGTTAGTACGCTACGTGCCGGGCGTTGCAAACTCAATTCTCTTAAGAGACGTCCCATAAGATTTTTCTGCCTTAAGATCCAAGTGTAGATCCAGATTACAGGTTATGTTGGACGGTTTCGTTCTTGAAAAATAAAGATTCACCACGTACTTGAGGACGAAACGAACTCTAACCTTGTCCTTTTTTTTACGTTTTGGGTTTTTTTGTACAAGAAGAGAAAGGTACAAAAAAAAAAAAAAAAAAAAAAAAAAAAAAAAAAAAAAAAAAAAAAAAAAAAAAAAANGATATGAAAGTTTGTGTCGGCACCTTTTTACATCTATAGGAACTTGGATTTGTATCAAAGTATAAGAGATTATTTTTATAAGATTTCTTCAAGCACAATTTTTAACTTTTATAGGATTATAGCAATCAGGTGTGTGAAGAAAGATTGGGACAAATTGGAAAGATTGGAAGATGACAAGATGACAAGATGACAAGACAAATTGGAAAGATGGTACCGTCACAGGTGATTTTTTTGTAATTTGAAAAAAGTTGAGCTTTCTTTAGAATACAAAACTGTCAGGATGGTACATACAAAGTAAGTATGAACAGAATGGAATCTGATTTCAATTCAGATTCAGATGCCGAAAACAGTATTGTTAAAGTGGATTCGTTTTAGTGAAAGCAGGTAACTTGTCGCACACGCGCCACGCTGGTTTTGGAGTCAGATAGTTTACCGGAAAGTTTAGGCAATTTTTGTCACCGATTCTGAGAGCAATGCGCATACACGGACTGTATTTATGTTGTACGTACAAATTTTCTGTGTTTTTCTTTCTTCTATTGGCATGAGTTTTCGTTTCAGTTCAGTTGTCTTCTAAGCTTGTTTGTCATGGCAATTTTGTGTTCTCCTAAAGGCCTAAGTAGTGCCTATATTAATAAAAATACATTCAAGAAGCTACACAGACGTCACTATTCCGTTCACGTTATAAACAAAGCCAAATATATTAATAAAATACAATACTAACTTTCTAAAAGTATGGTTTTATAATGAAAAACAAGAGTGTATTTATAAGGCCAGGCACACACAGGAGTCTTTATGCCCGCAAACAGTTTTGACACTACCTCATGGCCTTGTATATGGGAGTGCGCACACTGGAGGTAGTAGTAGTTCTTCCTACTAGAACGGGTAGGACGAACCACTTGTTCGAACCTTGCAATTAGGGCATCACTCATGCCCTTTATACGTACGCCCCGTGGTGGAGAGTTCCAGTTACTTCACACATCATACATTTGTACATTGTACCGCCGAAGGGTGTGGTCATTAGTAAGCTATATAAGCGAGCGTCAAAGCGTGGGGGAAGAGTCCTCATATAGAGTGTCCCTCGCCCTGCACCGTCCGCGATTCATTGATGCAATTCAGAGCATCATGGCAGGGGATCGAACCCACGACCTCGAGTTGCCTCGACTCAGTGATAGCTGCGCGGTGTTTTTAGCACCTCGGTCTAAAGGCAGGTGAAAGACAAAAGATTCCTCCAGCCTAGTAGATGTCCCGACACATTTCTGTCCACAGACTGTTATGTTACAAATCACAGCTATTTCCACGAGATCCATTTTACTGGGTACAAGATACAACTGTCTTGTCTCCAGTGAACAAGTCTGTTGCCACACAAGTGTGACAAGGCAGACACAACTAAGACAGTTCGGAAACAGTCTGCAGTCTGTTATGTGTCCAGGCACCTGGCCTAATTAACAATGTAAATAGATGATTTGAAAAATTAAATCAACAATACAAACAAGAAGGATGATAACGGGAAGGTTCCATTCAGGTTAGCTGCAACCCGAGCAAAGTTGGTTAGGAACCAACTTTGCTCGTATCATATGACAAGTCCATATGACTCGATCTAAATGACAATTCAGCTACTTCTCCTGCTCCTGCATTAACTCCTCAAAATACTTCTCTGCCAGAATCAAAGGCAGGGAGGGTTTACATTCTCTCTTACTAGCTTCCCATTCTACAAATGCCAATGTCAACAATGTCGTTGAAACTTTAAGTAAAATAGTGTAAATTACACCACTAAATGTCCCTTTGTCTAACTTAATGATTGGACAAATGAATTTAATAACTTTTTATTAAATAAGTGTGATGTTCCTTTGTCCCAAAATACATTGGACAAAATGTCTAATTTGATAGTTTTGGCTACATTGTTACTCTCTCTCTCTCTCTATATATTTTTTTTTTAGAATATAAATAAATTTAACGGAATAACTATTACAACAAAGGGATTTCTATTCCAATGTACTTTCGGACAAAGAAACATCACACTTCTGCATCTACAAGGAGTAACAATCTAAAGAAGAACATTTCGTATACCTTCTTTAGATTGCTACTAACCTCAATTATTTTATAAGGGAAGTAATAATCCAAAGAATTGCCGTCATTTTCATAATGTTAACATTGTCATTGGATTTACATAGACTTATTTTCTCTTTATTTGTGAACTATTTTTAATTTTACTACATTTAAATTTTGAAATGATACAAGAGAGGTGTGATTTTCTATGTATTTTGTCGAGTTAAATCGAATGAGACATTTTTCAGGTCGATTGAACCATTCCTTATCGATGTATTTTAGGTTTGATTATAAAAACTATAGAATTTTTGCTCACATATAACCTACCACCTCACCTATAGAAAACATTGTTCTACCCCAAAACATTTTTGGTACTCTTCATATATCCAATTTTTTTTTTACCAAGACATAGTCATAAACCATGTACTTTTGTTTAAAAAATACAACAAATGTATACACAAAATTGAAGAGCTTAAATTCAAACTTAATTTTCAAATGGTTATTTATTTGGTACCTAATAATAAAAAAAGAGGGATGGTTGAATGTGTGATTCACAGGGTATATTTTGATTAGGGATGCGGAATGCATGTATAATTTAGTTTTAATTTGGTAGATTAGGTAGCTTTTTATGATGGCTTTGAAAACGCAACTTTTCAGACATTTCAATTAATGGCTTGGACGTACATAATAATGCAATATTACCATGAAAAATAACCGC
This sequence comes from Gerris buenoi, assembly GCA_001010745.2. NCBI lineage: Eukaryota > Metazoa > Arthropoda > Insecta > Hemiptera > Gerridae > Gerris > Gerris buenoi. The sequence goes on from KZ651409.1 coordinate 230,020, forward strand.
TGATTCTTGCGCATGAGCCCCCGTGAAGTTAATTAATATTTTAATCCAATGTTCGTTTTTTAAACGCTCTTCTTTGTTCCGAATCCATTTTTTGTAGCCTTTTGTAAATAAAAGTACATAAAGAAATCTACATGAATATGATGGAAAAACGGTATGGGATTTTTTTTTTGTACATAAGAATAAAGAATTTACGACTAGACGAATAAATCGCCAATAAACGGAAGAATCTTTACTTAATATTCTACCTCCATTTACCAATAGTAATTTGAAGTCGTAATATTTACCGCTTCCAAAATTTATTCTTTTTTAAAAAAGAAAAAAATATCATGTCGGTTCATTTAAAGTGTTGAAATTAACCATTTCATAAAACTTAACAAAAACAAAAATCTTAATTACTTTGAAAGTCCAAATTCAGAAGCATTGCTATAAATCGATAGAAAAAGGCTTTTAAGTCAGGTTACCTTTTTGTAAAAAAAAAATAAATAAATAAAACCAATCCATAGTAAGTATTTTAGTGTTTGGAAGTTTTAGTTAATAACTAATACTGTATGAATTCCACCAGAGACCATTTTAAGTAACATGCCTTTAAACTAAAATGGTTTTTAGATGAAGATGAATTCAAAATAAAAAATAAGAAAAATAAAAAACAAAGAACTATGTTTCAAGATCGTAAAGTTTGCTAAAACAGTAGCCGACAGTAGCATCTCGTTTTAAGTCTTTGGTTAAATCAAAACTAAAATAGAAGAAAACCCTTTACCAAACGTAGCGTTCCCGAGTTAATTTGATTTCAAGTCGGGTTTTAAGTCTGTGTTAAAATTATCTTATAAGGTCATGAAGTTATCGTGAATGTTAACTTGGACTTAACAATAAGAAAAAGCTTTATTAGAATACTTATGATGGTAATGTTAATATGAAATTAAAGTTGAAGAAAGGTCTAAAATTGAAATTAAAAATGGCATAGCTTAGCTTGGAAACAAAAAGATAAAATTTGGTTTTTTCATGCAGAAAATGCTGTACATATTATGTGCATTTAATAAATGAATAGTACAATATTGGACAGACATGTATAAAAGACCACGCACACAATATACTTTTGGTCAGCAGTCTGTTTTATCTGGTCTAAAGGATACATTGATGTAAACAGAGGTGTGCACACCATAAGTCAAGAGAAGTGTCAGACAAAAGTTACTAAGAACTTAGATATTCACATTTGAAACTTTAACTCTGAATAATTTAGGGAACTTTTTCCGGCAATATCCAAAAATAAAGTATCGATAGAAACTGCATAAATAGTCCAGGAGATAGCGTGCAAAAAAGTGTCTGACTAACATCAAGCTAGAATTTTGTGTATAAGTAAATGTTTCGGTGCATTTTAAGAATATGTGGTTGGCTAAGTTCGTTTGAGGGACATAGCTTCAAAAGCCTTGCCAAAAGGCTTTTGAAAATAACAAACTGGCGGAGAGCGGCACTGTCCCACCCATTTTGGTGGAAAATATGATTTTCATGATCTTAAGTACAGAATTAGTTAGAAGGGTGAAACTTATATGGGACCAACAATGGGCTAATTATTATCAGAAGATTAATTTTTAAGATATATTGATTCA
>KZ651409.1:242394-258278 GCA_001010745.2 Gerris buenoi
TATGAAACGAATTTTTTTCTTTGAATTTTTGGAATCGGAAACATTAATTTTTTCGTTTTGAGAACGATTTTATCAATTAATTCTGTTTTCAAATTGAGAATTGACGAATTTAGGGGTACCCAAGTAGATGATCATTGTAAAAGAAGTGACATTTAACCAACAGCGAAAACCTTGATAAAATAATCTTAGTGACTTATAGCTTTGAAATGAAGCTTTGAAAAGTTGTTATTAAAGGAATCAATTGCTCATTTGCTTTTCAAATGAAACAGGAGGAGGAATTTGCGTGTGAGAACGGCTCGAGAAACATTTCTTGGCGACCGAAGGCGCAATAGGGGCCAAAGATTTTCTACTGCAGGAGTGACAATGATAGATTTCGTTCTTGTTCAGGTTCTAAACACTTTGTTGCCTTCTGGATGAGAAGGTGATTTTTTCCTCCGAACCCGTCTAGAGGTACCATTTAATGTAAATAAACATTTAGTAGATGCTGATGGGGCACCTAAAGAGCTCGAGGAGAAAAGGTATTAGCATCAGCTCGTGGCTTCTGTAAGTCTCTAGACTTATAATAAGTAATGGACGGAAGAATAAGGCGCTACTGTCAACTTTTTCCCTTTCTTGAAGGAAGAAGAAGAAACGAGAGGGGTTTTAAGATGCTTAACCTGCCGCTAGGAAAACACTGATAGCATTAACAAACAATGGAGCCGAGTTCTTACCAGGAGTTCCGACCGTCTCAAGACGTGTGACGGGCGCAGCAGTCGAATGGGATCTCCTCTACGGTGTCCATACCCGCGGCCGACCGAAGCCATAAGTCTTATTTCTTTCGTGAAGAAAGGCGCAAAGAAGAATCGACCCGGAAAAGGACATACATCGACATTTTCTCTTTCTTTTACGTCCTTCGATCTTGAATGAGAGGTCAAAGTTCGATAGAAGCTTTGAATAAATCAAGAATAGGAGTGAAGAATAGGAATTCTGTCGCCAAGAGAAAACCCCCACATGATTCTAGTTATAACTATAATTCATTTGGAAAAAAATCAATTTGACTTCTAACATCAGACATTGTAAATGACAGTCAAAACCATGAAAACAACTTATTCCTTAGTATATATTTACTTCTGCTTAAGTAAATGTTGTTTTATTTCCCTTACAATCCTTATGAAACATTAAGGAAGTTTAATAATACTGATATCCATTCTTTGTAACTTAAATAAATTATTAAATATAAATATTAAACAGGACCTGGTCACTGTAGAGCGTACCTCTATATCAGCATCAGTCGCAGTTCTTCAGATTGTTTTATTGTCAAACGTCAAAAAACATCCGAAGGGCTATATATATATATATAATAGTATGTTAGAATTTAATCTGGTTCTATTGAGATAAGTAGAGGAATTCCTGAGCTCTGTTCTGGGACTCATAGAGTCTCCAAGACTCCTTTAGAGTCCTTCGACTCTTAAGTCCTGGAAGATTCCTTCACTCGGGCAAAAGAATTATCGCCCTTGTTTTCAAGCCGTGCTGGAATTTAACTACTGGAAAGCTTCCGTTGAATTCCTCATTCTTCCGAGGATCTCCGAGAAATTCCAATAACAGTAGAAAAGAGTCTTCGGACTCGAGACTTAGTAGAAATACCCCGAGTTAAGATCTTTAACTATTTAATTGTTAGTTAGGGTTTTTGTGCATGTTAAAAAGCAATTATTGTTAAAGAATACAACACTACAGTTAGAATTTGCAATGTGCATTTTTTTTTAATGTTTTAAGAAGAGTACAATGAATAAGAGAGGGATAAAGAGAATAACAATGGAAATTGGAACATTCGAATGAAATGAACTTGGTCATTTATTTTATCCATAGTCGTGATTATAAGATACTAATCAACAAATGTAAATTAGGTAGGTGAAAATCCCTAACTTCGTCCCAAGTTGCTATCTATAAGACGTTGTTACCGAAGTTGACCCAAGTGGCAATGGTTATAGTTACTCCACTAAAACTAACTTTATTGATCATCACTATTCCCAAAGCAATGAATATAGTTACCCACCCAAGAGGAATTGCAACACTGACCCAAAACCAATAGTTATAGTTACTCCATTAAATTTAATAATATAGAAAAAAGAAAGACCTCTCTCCACTAAAAGTGGCTATTTGCCATCATTATTCCNTTAAACCGATTTAAAATTACATATAAAACTTAAGGCAAGATTAAATGATTGGTTGTTTTGAGTGAGATTTTGTGGTACCACTTCATAATTATGACTAGAGAGTTTAATAAAAAGTAACACAACAATATTGTCACCAAAATTTTATATTAATAAACATACGCGTTTTGACATTTATATCATTGTGAGTGATACATGTAAGTGTTAGCATAGTGAGTGAAAGACTACTACGCTATAAATATTACACATATAAATTACATATAAAATATATAGTGTAGTATTCTTTCACTCATTATGCTAACACTTACACTGAAGATGATATAAATGTCGAAATGTTTATGTTTATTAATATATAATTTTGGTGACAATATTATTGGTTTACTTTTAATTAACTTCTACTTTTATTGACTCTACTTTTTACTAATTTTTATTCTCTCTAGTCGTATATTTTAATACGACTAGACGATTTTAATAACCTCATTAATCAAGAGTATACACATAGCAAGCAAATTAATTAATTAGATAATATTTATTTCCTTTAGTTAGAAAAAGGTTTTTCTTTAACCATCATTAAAGGTACCCAAAGAAGGAAAAAATAAGGGAATTCTCATTGAACAAAAAGAAATGTCGTTATTTAGAAGCATCCTTAAGTTTATGTTAAATATATTTATATATATATACAAAGAAAAAAAAAAAAAAAAATACAAAAATAAATTAAGTGTACGACACGGATAACTTGCTTTATCTCGAGTTTCGCTATTTGCACAGAAGTGAAGTGAAGTCAATTCTTTAAAATGTAAACGGGTAATCATTTTAGACAGTAGAATTGTTGACAGAGTTAAGAACCACTTTAACAAAAAAAGAAATCTTGGTATACTTAAGTAAACGGTGCTTCTTCCATGCTTTAAGTTTATTTAACTTTTTTCTCTTAACTAACATCTGAAAGGATGAAGAACTAATATTGAAGTCTGCGGAGAAAACATTTTTTTTTAAAAAAACTGCCTTTCCAATTTTAAAACTAAAAATATGAACTCATTAGCCTAATGGTTTTCTAATAATTATATTAAATCTTCATGTATCAGGACACGCGGTAATACTGACACGTATAGTAAACCGAAACATTCAGTAATCCGGAAGATTCTTCACAGTGAATGCAAGCCCACAACAATATTAATTATACTGCTAATAACTTCTAACGATAATTTTTGCTGACCCTGTAGACAATGAAAACTTAAAAAACACTGAAAAATGTAAATTTTAAATAAGATCTTGTGTTCAGTATAGCTAACTGTTGAAAACTGATAGGAATGTTCAATGCGTAAGTTCATTAAAATATATAATGTAATTACATATAAGTTTATGCTGAACATATAATTTAAATGAATACAAATACACTACCTATAAGCATACAATTTTTGATAAAGTGTTTTACGTTATTTCTTTTAAAACCTCGCTAATCCGGAAACCCCACTAATTCGAACGACCCTGTGCCTAAATTCGTCCGGCTTAAGTCCTATTGTACTTATTAACATATAATTAATTTACATTAGCTACATCAATTACGCCATTAAACAGTATTAACATTATTTATGTAAGGAGTTTGAGCTCTAATATATTTTAGAAGATATTACGTAATAATTAAGATAACATTTCTTATGTGCATACAGTCACAACTTTTATGGTATCTTTGCAGTTAATTATCCCTCTACTTAATCTCCCCTGGGAAAACGATTTATAAGGTTTTTAGCTATAATATGCTTTAGCGATAACCAACCCCGTGAAATTTGAGCGAGCGAGACATGCGCATTGGGCCGGGAGCATGGTATAGGGACGATCTCGCCTGTTGCTGGCGAGATCGTCAGGCCAAAAGGCATGAGTTTATAAGAATACATTTCACAGACCATATTTAAACTTTTGTTTTCGAGCTTTCCACAGTGACGGAAGCATTAGGTTTGTTCTAACAGCCAATTTAAGAACGGTTCTAGATCCAGTTGAGGATTATTAAATGCGCATNCAATGGTTATAGTTACCCCATTAAATTTAATAATATAGAAAAAAGAAAGACGACTCTTCCCTAAAAGTGACTTTATCGGTCATAATTACTCCCAAAACAATAGCTATAGTTACTCACCCAAGAGCAATGGCTACACTGGCCCAAGCAATGGCTACACTGACCCAAACAATGGCTACACTGACCCAAGCAATGACTACACTGACCCAAACAATGGCTATACTGAACCAAGAGTAATGGTTATAGTTACTCCATTAAATTTAATAGAAAAAAGAAAGACGCCTTTCACTTAAAAGTGACATTATTGGTCATCTTCAGCAGAGATAAGAAGAAATGTGCCATGAGTTAAAACAGTGGTTATACATTATACATCCAACCCTATCGGTGTTTCTATTTCGCATTAGAAATACACTAGTCTCATCACCACTGAAGATGACCAATAGTGGTTTAAAGCCACCTTTAGACAATAAAACTTACTTTTAGTTAAGAGATGTACTTATTTTTAACTAAGACTAAGACTTCTAAACTTTTTTTAAAAAATGGTGCTCAATCGCGCGAGATGAAGCAATGTCGAAGAAGGTTGTTGGTTGGATAGTAAAATTTGTTATTAATGGTCTTACATTTGCCCTTTTTTTTGGTCTCATTTTGAGGAGGCAATTTTCTAAAATTAGAGCTCTTTTTTATGACGGTTTTACCAAGAGGTATTATTTTACATGTATGTAATTTTTATTATTATTATTTTTTTTTGATCAAAATCGATGTTAGTAGTTAGGCTCACACGTCACCACAGAGGTAAGAAGGACTTCTGTAACAAAAAATCTATTTGGATTCAACAGACCTTAAAATGTAATACTGCGCTATACCATCTAACCCCGTAGACAAAAAGGTCATCAAAGAGATGGCACCTTCCCTTTTCAGATCGCGCCTAAACCCTAAACTTTCATCAAACAATCTTAAGGAATATTATGGAACCAATTTTTTTGGGATCAAAAAGGTGTTATTTTTGTCGATCTTTTGCTTTAAGACTCGATGGACAATCATCAACGCTGATCGTTATTGTCAAACGTCAAAAAACATCCGAAGGGCTATCCAGAACAAGTGACGAGGAATGCTGACCCTTGGTATGTATCAATCACAGCATTGCCATGAAGCAAACACACGTGCTGCATGAGAACGCTTAATCTTCAATATTGTTCTTGGCCGGAAAACGTGAAGAACATTTTTAAAGGAAGGTGACGGCGGAACACTACATAAAGCAAATCAATGCCTGATTGTACGGCTAAGCAAATGCATCTATCGCAATGGGGACTACGTCAAAATATAGAGGGGATGAGTACCTATAATGTCAAATGGTGATTCTTGTAAAAAGATCCATTTTCCTGTCTCAAATTCTTCTTGGTTTAGGGATTCTGTGAGGTCTTTTAGGCCCAGAGGTTCTTCTAGGGGTATTCATGTAGGTCTTTTCTTTTTTTTCTTGGTCTTCAATTCTTAAACAACCCCTGTAATAGTTTTCAAAGTGTGAAATCGCTATATAATGCTATTTCAAGTACAAAAATGAATGCAAAGATTCAATATAATCTTTAAGAAATACACAGTTCCCACATAACTCACTAACTCCATTTGTCATTATAACACGATCTTGTTTTTCTGAAAACATCGGTTCAGTCCACGAGGTACAGAATGTAAAACGATACTCGGATGCTAATTCCCCAGGTGAGAAGTACAAGTGCAGTACCAGGATTCTAATGTATGATAGAAGCTAAAAACCCGCGACAAGAAAAACAGGTATTAAAAGCACACAGAGCAGTTTATTTTACTCGGGCTGTTTTTATTTTTTATCTACGAAGGTGGTCCCGTGTTCATCTTAAGGTACTTTAACATGTCTAACTACTACGAATGTGACTCTTAATCAAAACACAACTTCTATCTAACACTTAACCAATTCCCCAAGTTTCTTTTGTAAAAAGGAACAAATGATTAAAAAAGTCTGCCAATTTGTGTGGCATATATCAACTCTAGAATGGTTCTCAGCAAAACATGAAGTAGATTTAAAAATACGAGTGTTTTTGAATGATTAGGTTTACACATGTGCGAAAGGATGCGGAAGGTTTATAATATTATAGAACCATTTTAATTTAGGCTCTACAAAAAATAAAGATCGACAGATCGATCAATCAGTTAACTCGGTGAAAGGATTATGTATAGCTGACCAACTAACTATAGAAGAAACGATCACGTGATTAAACAGTCAACTCGGTGAACGAATCGTGAAGCTGATCAACTAACTAGACGAACGATCGATCGATTAATAAAAAAATTGGTAAACGGATCATGTAGCTGACCAACTAACTAGAAGAAATGATCGCGTGATTAAAACAGTAAACACAGTGAAAAGATCATGTAGCTGACCAACTAACTAGAAGAACGATCGATCGATTAATAAAAAAAAAATCGGTGATCGGATCGTGTAGCTGACCAACTAACTAGAAAAACAACCGATCGTTTAAACAGTGAACTTGGTGAACGAATCATGTGGATAGTCAACTATAATTAAGAGAACGACTGATTGAATAGTGAACTTGGTGAACGGGTAATGGGCAAGACCAACAAACTACAAGAACGATCGATCGATTAATCAGTGCACCAGGTCATGTAGTATTATATATATCAAAATAACTAACTAGGAGAATGTTCGATCTTACACTTTTATGAAAGAGCTAAACTTACTTCAACCAGTTTGTTGAAATAATAAATCAAGACCGTTCTCGGACTCGTATACTTTAATGATAATATACTTTTACAGTATATTATTGTCAATTTTTTTAATTCCCCCCCCTCCCCTCCGACTGCCAAACTTTGACAGTCGGGTTGTTTTGACTTTTTACATAAATTAAGCAAAAGTTAAAGAGCGCAGAGGGTTAAAATTAATCTGGGGTCATCTGCGGGCTACTTTGGACAAACCATCCAAATCACATAAAAATCAGATGAGTACTTTTGAAGATATAGGTGTAAATAAATGTATGTTTGTCCGCGTGTGGAAGTGAAAGGCGCAGAGAGTTGAAACTTATATGGGACTAACAATGGGGGTTAATCATGACCTACCAAAATTTCCAATTTTCATAAAAAAGGACGAGTAATTTTTAAGATAAGTTGTTTCGCAAAAATTGAGCGATAGACAGAAAGACAAACAAATAGACAGACAGACATGAGAAGAAATTCTTTCAAATTTACTGATATTGGAATCAAAAATGTTCCCGATGTATGAAACGAATTTTTTTCTTTGAATTTTTGGAATCGGAAACATTAATTTTTTCGTTTTGAGAACGATTTTATCAATTAATTCTGTTTTCAAATTGAGAATTGACGAATTTAGGGGTACCCAAGTAGATGATCATTGTAAAAGAAGTGACATTTAACCAACAGCGAAAACCTTGATAAAATAATCTTAGTGACTTATAGCTTTGAAATGAAGCTTTGAAAAGTTGTTATTAAAGGAATCAATTGCTCATTTGCTTTTCAAATGAAACAGGAGGAGGAATTTGCGTGTGAGAACGGCTCGAGAAACATTTCTTGGCGACCGAAGGCGCAATAGGGGCCAAAGATTTTCTACTGCAGGAGTGACAATGATAGATTTCGTTCTTGTTCAGGTTCTAAACACTTTGTTGCCTTCTGGATGAGAAGGTGATTTTTTCCTCCGAACCCGTCTAGAGGTACCATTTAATGTAAATAAACATTTAGTAGATGCTGATGGGGCACCTAAAGAGCTCGAGGAGAAAAGGTATTAGCATCAGCTCGTGGCTTCTGTAAGTCTCTAGACTTATAATAAGTAATGGACGGAAGAATAAGGCGCTACTGTCAACTTTTTCCCTTTCTTGAAGGAAGAAGAAGAAACGAGAGGGGTTTTAAGATGCTTAACCTGCCGCTAGGAAAACACTGATAGCATTAACAAACAATGGAGCCGAGTTCTTACCAGGAGTTCCGACCGTCTCAAGACGTGTGACGGGCGCAGCAGTCGAATGGGATCTCCTCTACGGTGTCCATACCCGCGGCCGACCGAAGCCATAAGTCTTATTTCTTTCGTGAAGAAAGGCGCAAAGAAGAATCGACCCGGAAAAGGACATACATCGACATTTTCTCTTTCTTCTACGTCCTTCGATCTTGAATGAGAGGTCAAAGTTCGATAGAAGCTTTGAATAAATCAAGAATAGGAGTGAAGAATAGGAATTCTGTCGCCAACAGAAAACCCCCACATGATTCTAGTTATAACTATAATTCATTTGGAAAAAAATCAATTTGACTTCTAACATCAGACATTGTAAATGACAGTCAAAACCATGAAAACAACTTATTCCTTAGTACATATTTACTTCTGCTTAAGTAAATGTTGTTTTATTTCCTCTACAATCCTTATGAAACATTAAGGAAGTTTAATAATACTGATATCCATTCTTTGTAACTTAAATAAATTATTAAATATAAATATTAAACAGGACCTGGTCACTGTAGAGCGTACCTCTATATCAGCATCAGTCGCAGTTCTTCAGATTGTTACTCCCCTTATAAAAAACAGAGAGGAGTAACAATGGCAACATGAATGGGATTGGGTGTACGGAATGTTCAATTCTTTCCTAGACTGTCAATCGTTAAAGGATTATGTATAGCTGACCAACTAACTATAGAAGAAACGATCACGTGATTAAACAGTCAACTCGGTGAACGAATCGTGAAGCTGATCAACTAACTAGACGAACGATCGATCGATTAATAAAAAAATTGGTAAACGGATCATGTAGCTGACCAACTAACTAGAAGAAATGATCGCGTGATTAAAACAGTAAACACAGTGAAAAGATCATGTAGCTGACCAACTAACTAGAAGAACGATCGATCGATTAATAAAAAAAAAATCGGTGATCGGATCGTGTAGCTGACCAACTAACTAGAAAAACAACCGATCGTTTAAACAGTGAACTTGGTGAACGAATCATGTGGATAGTCAACTATAATTAAGAGAACGACTGATTGAATAGTGAACTTGGTGAACGGGTAATGGGCAAGACCAACAAACTACAAGAACGATCGATCGATTAATCAGTGCACCAGGTCATGTAGTATTATATATATCAAAATAACTAACTAGGAGAATGTTCGATCTTACACTTTTATGAAAGAGCTAAACTTACTTCAACCAGTTTGTTGAAATAATAAATCAAGACCGTTCTCGGACTCGTATACTTTAATGATAATATACTTTTACAGTATATTATTGTCAATTTTTTTAATTCCCCCCCCTCCCCTCCGACTGCCAAACTTTGACAGTCGGGTTGTTTTGACTTTTTACATAAATTAAGCAAAAGTTAAAGAGCGCAGAGGGTTAAAATTAATCTGGGGTCATCTGCGGGCTACTTTGGACAAACCATCCAAATCACATAAAAATCAGATGAGTACTTTTGAAGATATAGGTGTAAATAAATGTATGTTTGTCCGTGTGTGGAAGTGAAAGGCGCAGAGAGTTGAAACTTATATGGGACTAACAATGGGGGCTAATCATGACCTACCAAAATTTCCAATTTTCATAAAAAAGGACNTATACTCTTACTACGCTACTAAGTGCATTCGCCTTCCTGATTAATATTATTTATTCAATTCATTTGTTTGATAGTTTATTTAGTTTACTACTTAGAAAAGCAATTATTCTCTTGATTAAACAGTACTTGTACCAGCCAAAATACCTTAAACCGTAAAATTGTTCAAATCCCGAAATCCCGGGATTGTTACTTTACAATCCCGGGATTGCCGCAGGGATAAATAGGCTCGGGATCCCGGGATTGGATTCCCTATATGTGTGGCACATTACTGCCGTCTAAGTCGGAAGTTGATTTACCTATAAAAAATATTTCACTCGAACGAGTCTCGATCCACCGATCTCTGATTCTGCCGGCATATGTGTTACCCATTGCACCACGTAGGTAGATGATTCTTCATTACAAAACATTGGTATATAAGCGTAAAATTATATACATAATAATCTATATATGTATATAAAAATGAATGTTGTTTTAATGATTAGTTATTTATTATTCGCTAAAATATTATGAAAACTATTTTATTTTTCAATTAAATTTCACATAACCATTTCTTATTCCTGAAATAACAAAATCGTCAACAATTGCAAAGAGATCAATGCATAAAATCAACTGTTTCTAGAACTTAAGTTTCACTTCTAATGCGTGGGAGTCTAACACTTGTTTTTGTTTAAACAAACATGAATTAAAAGATATTTAATTTTGGTTCTTATTTCATGAAATGTATTTTTAAGAGTACCAACCAAAGTCGATCTAGACATAAATTCCTTTAAGCACATCTACAATTACCATTTTGATCTGCAATTGAGAGGAAAAATAACGAAGGCATTACAGGTGTAGTTGATCTTTACTTATGATACCTTTCCATTTACCCCTGGAATGATCCGTGAAATAGATACTTAGACTTTAGAGCGTATAATGGAGGTATGCAGACCTAAGACCTGATCTACAAACCAAGAATTTCTATTCTTCAAGACTACCTAGAGAATTAGAAGCCATTGTCTTTAACTAAGAGCGTTTAAATCATAGAATTAGTTTCGGTTGAAGATTCCCAACGATGTAACTTGATTCTTTAATTCTCCATGCTTCCATACCATCCAGTTACCTTCCCACAACTTCTGGGTTTTTCACGCTTGGTTGAAAACCAGCACGCTCATTGGTCGGAAGATTTAGACCAATAAGAATAGAGTTATATTAAATTACTTTCGTGTATGTAAAATATAGAGGTTTGACTCAACTGAGACAAAACTATCATAAATATTCATAATGCTCCTTTCTTATTTGTCATAATGTTCACTATGAGGAGGTGAAATATAGCACTAAGAAATGAGAAGTTACATTATTTTTTACTAGTCCCATAAAGATCATAGATTGACAATCTATAGTTCATTAAAACAATACTCTGCCAATCAGCGGGGCGTATAGCTTCATCGCGTTTTATTTTATATGCTTTAATGCTTTTACTACGTTTTTATTAACTTGCTTTCTTGTTTGTTTGTTTGTCCAGTACAAATCTTGCAATCGATTTTTAACTAACTTCCCGAGTAGCTAGGCATTTGAAACTTTTAGAATAGCTCAGAACACGATGACAATGCATTATTTTAATACTTTTAGCCATCTTTCGGCACAATTTAATTCGTTTTCAACAAATTATGTTGTATGGAAAGTTAGTTCGGAAAAAATCCGCAAGTTATTTTATTTGTTTTGGCATGTCCCATATTTACAATCTTCATTTTGACAGGTTTCAAATTTATTATTTATGACAGAAAATTTAAAAACGTAGTATATAAAATAGTTATTTATGCACCTAGGGAGTAAAGTAAGCCATTATTCCCTGAGCGAAAAAGTTGATTCTTGAGGCGAAGCCGAAGGAATCATGTCCCTAAATCCCGAGGCAAAGCTGAGGGAATTAGACTTTTTAATTCCCGAGGCGTAGCCAAGGGAATAACGCTAATTAGCTCCCGCGCGAAGCCAAGGGAGATAATTATCGCGAAGGGAATAATGGCACTTTATTCACGAGGTACATACAATATTTTATCTCCTGTAGGAAGTAAATACATATTTTCGTTCATTGCACAGTTTTTATTTATTATTTTAATAAATAATAATAATTATTAGCACTTTTAATAGCAGATATAAGAGATTCAGTATTAAAAACAAATAAGAATTGGAATTAAACTCAAATAGAAGGTTACTTAGATGCAGGTTATAAACATAGATAAACATGGTCGTAAAAGCAGTGACGCCAACCTGATTTCAACATCTTCATTACATAAACCATTCATTTTCTACTATTTATAAAATAAGTTGCAATCTTTACTTTTTCGTCCTACTTTACTTTTTCGCCCTACTTTTTACTTTTTTCTCCCTACTTTTTGATTCAGGGATGAAAAGACCTGCTTTAGTCCCTCTAAACTAATTCAAAATCATAACTTTTTTACCCTACTGGAGATAAAGTTCTTTTTATCTTGCAATTATTATAATATTCAAACCTATTATTGTCAAATTTATTAAATTTTCACCGGTTTTATTTAAAACTGTCTAAATAGTTTTGCTTTTTTACATTAATTAAAGTAGCAAATTTAGCAAAATTTAAGGAGCGTAGAGAGTTGAAATTAATCTGGTGTTATCTGCAGGATACTTTCGACAATCCATTTAAATTTTATAAAAATCAGGTAAGTGCTTTTGTGTGTAGTTTTTAAGATATTTTAGTACGAAAAAATTAAATGACAGACAGACACGGAACCAAAAATGTTCTCTAATGCGTGAAACGAATTTCTGCAGTGCAATTTTTGAAATCGGAGACATAAAATATTTTCGTTTTTCAGAAAAATCACACAACTGCCGTTACCTTCGGTACTCTCGGAAGAAAAGGTTGCTTAATTTATCATAACAATAAATAAATAAATAACCCCCATTTTTTAAATCTCTGACTTTATTTTTTTTACATGGATTAAAATATCAATTTAGCAAATCTCAAAGAGCGTATACGGTTGAAATTATTCTAGGGCCATCTGCCGACTACTTTCGACAAACCATCAAAATTTCATAAAAATCAGATGAGTACTTATGAAGATATACTTGTAAATAAATGTATGTTTGTGTGAACGTGGAAGATTAACAAATTGACGAATAAGGTTCAAACTTATATGGGATCAACAATGGGCTAATTATAACATACCATCCAAATTTCATTAAAATCAGACAAGTAGTTTTTAAGATATGTTAGTTCGCAAAAACTGAGCGAAAGATCGACAAACAGACACAGAACCAAATAATGATCCCTAATTGGAATTTTTGAAAATCGGAGATATAAAAGAATATTCGTTCTTCAAAACGATCACACAGCTTCCGTTACTTTTAGTAAGCTCGGAAGAAAAAAACGGAGCGTAATCGACGTATTTACCTGAAAATAACACCTACCATAAGTTATTATTTTCTTCACACATCCCTAATACCAAAAATTATTTTCAGCCATAAACAATAGATGATTATAAAGAAGTGTTGCCACCTTTTTTTCAATAATACGAAAGAGAAAAAAACCTAGCCTGAAGCGAAATCCTTTCAGGAGCTTTAGGCTACCTAATAATAATGCCTATACCCAGACTTCTTCAGCAAATTACTAGTTTTCTCTGTTCACTTTTGTGTTCGGTACATAATAACAAAAAAAACAAAACTTTTTTTTAAACCACTTTAAAAAAATCCAGTTGGAACTTTCACACATTACAACTCTATGTAATTCCGAGCTCAACTCAAACTGTATCGTAAAAAAATAAATTCAAAAACAAGGGCCCTAAATTCTAACCTTTATCTACATAATTAATATAATTAACTTGTTTTTTTTTAAAAAAAAGTTAATGTCGATATTTCTATCAGAGATTAGAAAGAATAAAAAAATAATATTTGTTTTTATATAAACAGTAGCTGATTGTAGTTAATTATGATAATTTGGGACCTTTTCCTTACATATTTATTAAACAGCTGATTTGAGAACAAGTTAACCATTGACTTTTTTAAAAGAATTTATATTAAACAGCTGATCGTAACAATATTGTACAGCTGATTGTAACTAAAAAATAAGATTAGATTTTTTTTCCTTACCGACTTACTAAACTGTTATTGTTCGAACAAGTTAATCATTGATTTTATATATAAAATACTCTGCCAATTAGTGTGGCACATAGCTTCCTCGCGTCCTTTTAAGTAGAATTTCATGATTTTATGCTTTTAAACCCAATAAATTATCTTATTTATTTATTTTTTCCCTTGTTTTTTTAAATCTACTAAAATTGTTTTATTTTTTTACATGTATGAAAGTATCAATTTAGCGAAATTGAAAGAGCGCAAAAGGGTTGAAATTAATCTGGTGCTATCCAGGGTCTACTTTTTAACCATCAAAATTTCATAAATACCGGATAAGTACTTTTGAAGATATAGGTGTTCAAAAGATGTACACTAGTGCGCATGTGCAGAAGAAACAAATGAATGTTCTTCCCGTGGGAAGCCACAGGACCAACCCATAAATGTCTTTTTGATGAGTTTCCCTTACGCCAAAAAAACACTTTTTGGTTAAAACAAATTTTGAATAGTAGAAAAAGCTACGTTTATTCTTCTGAATGAAACAAAAGGCTTCTGTTATCTGCATTAGCCATGGAAATAAAATAAAAATTGATTTTATTCAAAGGGAAATATGCTAAGTTTTCTAGATATTTAGAACAATCATGTTTCAGTTAACTTTTAAGAAGCTGTAAACACAGTTAAAATGCAATCTTAGGTGCATCTTGTGAGGTTTTTTTTACATTTTTAAACTCTTGTCGTAAATTTTGTCTAGGCATAATTTTACTGACACACCCGTAAACTTTAACTGTTGTCGGGTTACTTTGAAATTAACTTAGATAATGTCTTTTTTTTTCTATACCACCTATTTCTTTTTTCTATTTCTTTAAAAGTTATCTTTTTTTTCGTGTTGCAGAACATATATAGTCTTTTCCCTCTCCTGTTCTACTTAGAACCAAAGCAAAACGAGTAGTAAAAAGTTTACCGGTTTGTAAAGATAGAAAAAAAGTATTTCTTTTTGTAAAAGATACCAGGACGAACGTGTTCAAATGAACTTCATGGTTTTGGCGTTTAATTCTTCAATTCTTTCGACGACTCTAAAATTTAGGACGAAACGAATTTCGAGGGGAGAAAAAAGTACTCAATCTTTTTATTACTGTATGTAATAATAGAAAAAACAGTGAGGACAAAATCCGTAAGCTATCTTTAAAAAAGTACATGAAAATAAAAATGTTAATGCGTGCCCTATTGCTTAAATTTCACAACTTTCTTCATAACTTAAAGCTCCCATCGTGTATTCATAAACACGAGTAGCATATACAGGGTTTCCCACATAAGGTGTAACACAGAAAAAATCCTGATGTTCTACATCACATTTCTGACAAAAAATGTTATATAACAAAATGGTTGATCGACCTTCGTTTTCGAGGTATATCGATTTTTCAACTATCTCATTTTCTAGTGACTTTTCCCCATTAAAAACGTTATAGCGTAAAATCTAAAAAAAGATATATAGATGGGGTTTTCATCATTAAAAAGGTGGGGAAATTTCTTTAAAAAAATGTCATGCTGCTTGCCCATAATACCCTTAAATTAATTTTATATACTTCTAAATACAATGTTTTGGTTAATAAGAAATTTGTGGTCAACGTTCTTCGTAAGCCAGGATTACATGCTACGATAAATCGTTGCAATTTATCGTAACGACTGAATCGTTACAATTTATCGTTGTGTGTATACAGAACATTGTAGCGATTTATTGGAATTGGAATTGAATGATGATTGGTGTCAATTTCTCCAAATCGAACGACAAGTTGGAACATGTAAACACGTGCAGGAATTTGTCGTTACAATTTGAATCAATTTGCGGTGGAATTTGCGTTCATTGTTTTAAGATAGTTTTTGTCCTTCTTGTACGTGTGATCATGGCATCCTGTAAAGGTCCTCGCGAGTTCATGACAGAATTTATAGAATTATATCAGAGTTTCCCCTGTTTGTGGCTCATAAAGAGTAAAGAATACTCCGACAGGAATAAGAAAGACATGGCTTATAGACCAGTCATTTTAGGTTTTTGAAAAAAAA
>KZ651409.1:269277-284446 GCA_001010745.2 Gerris buenoi
AAAAAAAAAAAAAAAAAAAAAAAAAAAAAAAAAAAAAAAAAAAAAAAAAAAAAAAAAAAAAAAAACAATTACTAAAAAAACATTTAGAACTAACACTTAATTAAAAATTATTGGTTATTAATTAATAGAACACATTTAAATTTAAATTAATATAATTACTAACTCAGGGGCGCAACTGCCAGATAGGCATGCCAAAGGTCTAACAAAACTAAATAGGTAATGGATGACACGCGGTTTGTATAACGCTCTATCAGCTGTATAAACCTTAGAATTGGCATAGTCGCTACCCATTAATCGTTACCCATTAATGTAACATATTAATCGTTACACATTAATCACCCATTTATATGACTAGGCGAAAACTACTCGTTCCACTACTTGTTACATTGTGTTATTTACCAATTTAATTATAATTATTTATTCTATTAATTATTAATAAACTCAAAGTACATATATGAGAAAGTTTGTCTGAGTTGTCTTTGACCGATTTTTTTCACTTACTGCGGGATGCATCTTTTTTTTTTCGAAATTCGTATTATTTTAAGCTCAGCCAAAATTGATTTTTCTTATGTCTTTCATTTGATTGATGATTTGAAAGAAAGACTTAATACCGAAATTTCTTGTCAAAAAAAGTTTCTTTTACCATAATTTTATTTTTTATAAGAAATAAAACAGTTTTTGAATACATTGTTTTATACAATTTTTCTTTTGTCCCTTACACCAATAAATATGTTAAATACTTTTGTATTATGAAATTATTATATTTTTTAGAATGTTTTGTTTATCATTGTTTTATCCAATTTTCGTTTTGTCTCATACACCAATAAAAATATGTTACATAGATAATTTTGTATTACGAAGCTATTATATTTTTTAGTATGTTTTTTTTTTATTGTTTTATCCAATTTTCATTTTGTCTCATACACCAATAAATATGTTACATACTTTTGTATTATGAAGCTATTATAATTTTTAGTATATTTTATTTATCATTGTTTTATTCAATTTTAGTTTTGTCTCATACACCAATAAATATGTTACATACTTTTGTACAATAAAGCTATTATACTTTTTAGTATGTTTTGTTTATCATTGTTTTATCCAAATTTTCGTTTTGTCTCATACACCAATAAATATGTTACATACATTTGTATTATGAAGCTATTATATTTTTTAGCATTTTGTAGGCACTAAAGTTATGTTTATAACTTTTTCTTACAAAATCATAGAAGTGTCGGTTAGATATTCCCCGCTTTCTATCTAATTCTTTCCCATCAATAGGTGATAAATTCCAAAAGGGCGACAGTATTCTTCATGTTTTATTGTCTTGAACAGTTAAAAAGAACCTGAACATATATTCTCTTGGACCAAAAAAAAATTCCAATTAAGAAAGCCAATTCAGGTAGCTGCCTTTAAATCTTTTTACAACCCTTCTTCAGTTAATATTACCGTCTCATCCTTTTTTAGCCGATAGCTTTTTTGAAAGCCGCACAGATTTCATTTTGAAATTGTACAGTACATGTTAATTTTTTTTTCCATCAGACATAATAAACATGCAATGCTGATAGCTCAGTTCGCCAATGCATTGCGTTAATTCCCCCCTCCCCCATAATACTAATTTAAGTGTATACTATTTTAGCTACCTGACTTTAGTCCTGTTCATATATCTATGGTTTATTAAACAGTAATAAAATTTAATGATTAATAAAAAAAAAGAAGTAAAAAATCAAAATTGATTTTTTTTCCAANATCGTTACCCATTAAAGTAACATATTAATCGTTACACATTAATCACCCATTTATATGACTAGGCGAAAACTACTCGTTCCACTACTTGTTACATTGTGTTATTTACCAATTTAATTATAATTATTTATTCTATTAATTATTAATAAACTCAAAAAAAGAAAAGAGAGACAATGATACTGATGCGGTGTTTCTTTAGATTGTTACTCTCCTATGTTTTCCAGACTAAAAATTTGACTAAATAACTATTAAGACAAAGGGATGTTTAGTCCAATGTACTTTAGGACAAAGGAATATCCTACTTCTGTTTTTATAAGGGAAGTAACAGTCTAAAGAAGAACATTCCGTGAACCTTCTTTAGATTTTAGATTGTTACACCCATTTTTTTTTCAAGGGGGAGTAACAGTCTAAAGAAATGCCAATTAATATGCATTAAAAAACAGGAAAATTATGAAGATCATTTATAACTTTGTAACAAGGCTTAAAATAGAAGAATTATTGTTTAAAGACGAAACTGAATATGGAAAATAATTTTAAAGAAGGCTGAACAAACAAGAACTTTGCTATCATTAATTTAAAAAAAAAAAATCAGAAATTTAATTTATGAGAAATTATAATTCTTTTGTCAAAAGATTATCATGCCCAAAAGCAACAAGAACAATGGTTCTAACTTTAAATCATTAAAAATGGTTTTGTCATTTTTAAGGCGCCACACTTAAAGGCCCCATATTTTAGGTCGTCATATCAAAAGTCTTAAGCATTCTTATACGCAAATGAGTCTAGTTTTAATTATACAATCATTTTTTTTTTTTTTTTTATGCCATTCTATTTTCCAATAACGTAAAAATTTGCTTAAGAGATTTTTCTTTTATTTTATTATCATCAGACTTATCGGAACAAAAGAAATTAAAATTGATTAGAAAATAATCTCTGAATCAATATATTAGTTTTAAAAAGAAATTTTTTACAACGATTATTAATGATTCTTAACTAATATTTGAATAATCAAAACAGTAGTTCATTAATTGAAAATTACGAAACATATAAAGGAGAAAACAAATAAAAAATATCAATTAATCATTTTTTTAAAATTGATTCAAACGCCAGTTTCAATTGTTCATTAATAAGGAGAAATTTTAGCGGAATAAATTAGTTAGAATTGGATTTTTTTAGGGTTTCGACGTCATCCTAGAAACAATTACGCTTTTGGTAGTTCGTCCGTCCGTCACATCTTGGAGTATATGCCTATTGTAGCTAGAGAATTGAAATTTGGTATGCGCAATTTAAACTTTTTTGCCCCGAAAAAAAAGGAAAAATATTGCGAACTTAAAAAATTCAATATTTCTTCCCTCAGAATGTTATATTTTTTTGTAATTTTTGAGTGGGGTGTCATTTGAAAGGCATTGAAATGAAGATTACAAATATACATCTCGTTTCCAAAATGGCGCCCATTTTACACCCAAAATTATCAAAAAAAACCCTCATATACTGGCCTCCCCCGCTACCCAGCGGGGGAGGCCATTATAGGGTTATAATGATAGGTCCTAAAAATAAGGAAAAAATACATAAATATTAATTTCTGAGGGCCATTGATATTTTCGGAAGGTTATGAAAAGAATGTCAAATTTTAGATTGCTTTATCTATGGTGAACCAAAAATATTAATGTTTTAACATGTAAGTGGGGTATCATTTTAAATGTAGATCACAAATATATGTATATCGAGTTGGCGAAATGGTATTCTCATATTGCTTCTCCTAAGTACAACTTTTTATGCGTATTTAAGTAAAAATAAACAAAAATATATGACGAAGAAACTCTTTTAGTATAGCTTAGTGGTAAGTTCTTGACAGTATTATTTATATTTTTTATATTCCACACTTTATGCCACAGCACCATGTCATTTTTACATCCGGTACGATACTAATTTTACATTAGACACGATGCGATGTGATTTGTTACATCAGACACGATGTTATTTTTATACCGGAAAGATAAGATGCGATTTGTTACCTCAGATGTAGAGGCCCGAGATTCAAGTCCCGGCGCTGGAGTCTATTTTTCTCTGACTACCTCCCAATAATAATTATAATTTGATTTAAATTAAAATTTAAACTTTCCGTAGTATAAATACTACTATAAAAACTTAAAAATCAGACACGATGTAATTTTTATACGTGATAAGATGCGATTTGTTGCATCAGAAACGATGCTATTTTTATTCACTACATTTTTATTAACTTGGTTTCTTGTTAGTTTGTTTGTCCGGTACAAATCTTGCAATCGAATTTTAACTAACATCCCGAGTAGCTAGACATTTGAAACTTTCAGAACAGCTCAGAACACGACGACAATGCATTATTTTAATACTTTTAGTCNGGATTTGCAGCATTTAAAGCAGTTTCTGGAAAATCCGGAATCGAGGAATTTCTATTCCAACTTAAAACTCGCCAGTGATGGGAGTGATGAAGAGTTCGTCGATAATCCACCAATTGACGCCGACGATCTTTGAATTCCCAGACAAAAAACATCAGAGTCCACCTGTTTTTTTATAAATTTGTTATTATATTATTATATGATTATAAAAATTAAAGTTTACTTTTTTAATTCGTTCAATAGACATGTTTTAAGCAAAAAAGTATTTTAATATTATTTTTTTACCTGAATCCTACCCCTTTTTACAAATAGTAAAGTTTATTTTTGTGTTTACTCAAAACTGGTCTAAATGGACATTGATGGTTTTTCCCCTGGACCCTTCAAATTAATTACTGTATTTGTATTACAGCCGACGCCTTCCGATAAATTGACAGAAAAGCCGCCTTCTGAAAGATTGACAGAAAGTCCGCCTTCTGAAAGATGGACATAAAGGACGCCTTCTAAAAGATTGACAGAAAGTCCGCTTTCTGAAAGACAAAAGGCAAAGCTCCGTTTTAATTAAAAGACGACATTTTAATACACTCCTATAACATAATATATTGTAATAAATATATATTATAAATAAAAAAAATGAGAATAAAATCAATTAGGTAAAGGTAAGGTCGTGTTGGCACTTGTTCATTCCAAGATACAGATCTACCACATCGACAAAAATAAACTTTTTTCTCTCAGAAAAAAGAGTATAGTTGGAGTTTGTTCTAAGCTGTAAGATAAATCCGGGGTCTGTAGGTCACGAAGTGAGTAAATCACTTCAACAAGTTCAAAAAGGAAGCAAACAAAAAGGAAATGAGTGTTTTTCTTGTTCCTCTTCTTTCTTTTTTTCTTCCTACCAGTAACCAAAACTAAGTGCAATAAGTAGACTTGTTCCAAATGACCATTCCTCCGAGTTAGGACGGACTTAAAAGGACTTAAAGATGTCTCATTAGAAGACGTTAGAAGAGAAGAGATTCTTTTAAGACGTTTTTAAGATCTTTTTAAGTCCGAAAGGAAATCTTTTTTCCTCTCGTCTAGGACTTTTTTTTAAAAAACACTGTTGGAAGTCGTTCGAAAGAAGCTTCGGATATCACACGATACAAATGTCACTTCATGATCTAACAGACAGTTTCTAGACTTAAAAGTTTCACGATCGTAGGAGGGATTATACCAGATAAGATGCGATTTGTTAGATCAGACACGATGCTATTTTTATTCATGATAAGATGCGATTTGTTACATCAGACACGATGCTATTTTTATATCTGAAAGAAGCGATTTCTGTAACACATTCATTACTGCTCGTATATCAGACACGATGCTATTTTTTTATATCAAGATTTGTTTTACATCAGACCCAACTCCCTAATCTAGGGTAAACCAACTTCTGTATTTTTGACTAGTAACTGATAGATTTGGGTCTCTTCTGAGTGTAAATAACTTACTCTAAAAATGTAAAACCTTTTTTTTATTCCGATGGCTTTAATAATGTATAAAAAGGGAAGAAAAATACATCCCGTTTTGTTCAAGGAGTCAGTTGTTCAAATAATATAACTTTTTTTTTGTAGTAATATATATGTTTTTGAAGTCTATTTTTTTGTAGTCGAACCAATTGAAGAATGCCATAGTGTGATGTCATGTTTGCACCTTTGGACGTTCAAAAGGTTCGAACACTATAGATAGGCGCCAACATTCATGACAAAGATGAAACTAAGGGGGGTTTCAAGGAGGAATAAGACAAGCCATTTCTTCTAGTGCTTTGTCAATATTGCACTGAGTCGAGGGTAATGGGATTCTGTCCAGTATTTGACCGGGGCGGCGAACCTTTGGACAAAGTAGATGCCCACTTAAACCGGTTAAACATAGAAGAGACGGGAACATGGAACTTTGTTTAAACTTTAGCCGAGAACTTTCAAGTTTAAAATATCCTAGAAAAGTCAAATTAATTCTATTCCACAACAAATGAAACTTAATTCTAGCTTAAAACTATACTTTAAAATTTTAGTTACCGGTATTCAGAATTCAGTTAAGTGAAATAAAGAAATCTGAGCGGACGGCAATGCGCAAGTCTAAGTTCTAGTAAGCATGCGCAGTGACTATCATTACTTGAACCAATGCGCCCGGTTTCTTCTCATTCTCATATCACTGTTTCCTCTTATGATAGGCTTTTGAAATTTGGAATTTAGATTAGGCCTAAGTAGTTTAGGACACTGTGAAAAAAATGTAGCCCTAAATATTGACCCTTTACAACAGGTGACATGTTATGAATTAACAGTTAGTCGCATCGAAAAACTGATTGCACAAATAGCTACTGATTTTTAAAGTTCTATAAGGTAGATTCAATGAATTTTTTCGTATCTCCATTGGGTGAACCTGGGATCTAAAGAAGGTGTGCGTAATGTTCTTCTTTAGACTGTTACTCCCATTATTAAAACGGAAGTGTGATATTCCTTTGTCCCAAAGTACATTGGACAAAACATCCCTTTGTCTTAATAGTTATTTAGTCAAAGTCATTTTTATATTCTGAAAAAAAAAAAAAAAAAAAAAAACTAGCGAGTAACAATCAAAGAAGTATCCATGAATGTTATGTCGTATTATCGAATATTGTTTTTAAGCTTTAATGTAAGGTTGATTAACTTCTATTTGTTTAAATTTAAACAATAAAGTATTATTTATTCCATAGTAAATGAAGGGTCCAGGGGAAAGAACGTCAATGTCCATTTTTTGTCAAAAATAAGATAGAACTGCCATCTAGTGCAGTTTGAGGTAAGCTTTCTATTGAGCTATCGTTAAAGAAGAAGAAATGTTTCATTCCCGATATTTTAACGTATAAAATATTCATATACAGGGGAAGAACTATCAGAGTCCGAGAGCGTGTGGGGAAGAAGTGTTAGAGTCCAAAGCCCTAAGGGGGAGGTATAGGCAAACAACAACACTATCTTATCTTATCTAGCCTTTAATCGTGAATCTTTAATAATGAAAATTCACGATTGATGTTTTACAAAAACACATTTAGCGGACGTTATTATAGTTCGCCTATACAGGGAAACGAGAGGAAGGAAAAAAAAGAAGGATGTCGGCAAAAGTGCGCCTCTTAAACTTTTATATTCAGAACCACTTCCTGTTAAGGCAGGAAAATATAAGGATTTGCAGCATTTAAAGCAGTTTCTGGAAAATCCGGAATCGAGGAATTTCTATTCCAACTTAAAACTCGCCAGTGATGGGAGTGATGAAGAGTTCGTCGATAATCCACCAATTGACGCCGACGATCTTTGAATTCCCAGACAAAAAACATCAGAGTCCACCTGTTTTTTTATAAATTTGTTATTATATTATTATATGATTATAAAAATTAAAGTTTACTTTTTTAATTCGTTCAATAGACATGTTTTAAGCAAAAAAGTATTTTAATATTATTTTTTTACCTGAATCCTACCCCTTTTTACAAATAGTAAAGTTTATTTTTGTGTTTACTCAAAACTGGTCTAAATGGACATTGATGGTTTTTCCCCTGGACCCTTCAAATTAATTACTGTATTTGTATTACAGCCGACGCCTTCCGATAAATTGACAGAAAAGCCGCCTTCTGAAAGATTGACAGAAAGTCCGCCTTCTGAAAGATGGACATAAAGGACGCCTTCTAAAAGATTGACAGAAAGTCCGCTTTCTAAAAGACAAAAGGCAAAGCTCCGTTTTAATTAAAAGACGACATTTTAATACACTCCTATAACATAATATATTGTAATAAATATATATTATAAATAAAAAAAATGAGAATAAAATCAATTAGGTAAAGGTAAGGTCGTGTTGGCACTTGTTCATTCCAAGATACAGATCTACCACATCGACAAAAATAAACTTTTTTCTCTCAGAAAAAAGAGTATAGTTGGAGTTTGTTCTAAGCTGTAAGATAAATCCGGGGTCTGTAGGTCACGAAGTGAGTAAATCACTTCAACAAGTTCAAAAAGGAAGCAAACAAAAAGGAAATGAGTGTTTTTCTTGTTCCTCTTCTTTCTTTTTTTCTTCCTACCAGTAACCAAAACTAAGTGCAATAAGTAGACTTGTTCCAAATGACCATTCCTCCGAGTTAGGACGGACTTAAAAGGACTTAAAGATGTCTCATTAGAAGACGTTAGAAGAGAAGAGATTCTTTTAAGACGTTTTTAAGATCTTTTTAAGTCCGAAAGGAAATCTTTTTTCCTCTCGTCTAGGACTTTTTTTTAAAAAACACTGTTGGAAGTCGTTCGAAAGAAGCTTCGGATATCACACGATACAAATGTCAATTCATGATCTAACAGACAGTTTCTAGACTTAAAAGTTTCACGATCGTAGGAGGGATTCTTCTTCTAAAGAAGTTCCCTTTAAACCGATGTAAGTACATGCAAAAACAAGCTGCTACTAGATGTCGTTGCGCTCTTTTAACAGAAGACTTCAAAAGAGACTTTGCCGCGCACTTGATAGTTTTAAACACTGAGGAAACCTGACATGATTTTTTTTTTTTTTTGTAAACCTTCTTTGCGGTATCTTACATACATTTTATAGTTTAAAAACTACATAAGAAACAAGAAGATCCCGTACAAGTAAAAGTTATGGTAAAGAAAGAAAGAAGTAATAATTTGTTTGATAAGTTATTCAAATAAAGTGACCGTATTTTCAATTTAGAGTTTAACATAGTTGACTTAGATCGATTTTGGACCAATTGATTGGCTTTCCTATTAATAAAGTTAACAGAATTGAGCGTGGTCACATCTTGGATGGATGGCCACAGATCTAGGTTTAATAGGCCAGAAATGGATCCGCAGTAACGCTGTATAAATGGGTTGGTACCTGTATAGCTAAAGTGACGTCTAACTGTTTGTTGTATTGGTTAATACTGTACTAATATTAGGGGCCTATTAGGGCCGTAATATTATAGTAATAGGGCCGTAATATTAGTATTAGTATTAGGCCTATTAGGGCTCGTGGTAGCTGGTTTAGGAAAGCAGCCAACGTTTCTGTTAAAAAAGTTAAAAGCATCGAGCATGGTCACATCTTGGATGGATTACCACAGATCTAAGTTCAATCCCATGAATGGGTCCGCAGGAACGCTGTATAACTGGCTTGATACCTGTACATCTGTAGTGGCGACAAACTGTTTGTTGTAATAAATCACCACACAAGATTATTCGGTACTTCTTCAGATTGTAACTACCCAATTTTTTTTAGAATACAAATGACTAAATAAATATTAAGACAAAGGGATAAGGGAGACGTACGATATTTTGGGACAAGGACATAGGAATATCACACTTCTGTTTTATAAGAGGAGTAACAGTCTAAAGAAGAACATTCCGTACACCATCTTTAGATTGTTACTTCCCTCAATTTTTTGATAAAGAGAGTAACAATCTAAAGAAGTGCTGATTATTTATCATCTTCTATGGTCCTCAATTAGATTTAAATACATTCAGTCTACAAATTGACAGCCAAAGTGTTCAATTCTTAAGCCTCGGGGTAAGCACTGAGCGGCAGAGCGGTGCCGCTTACGGCTTACGTTTATGTTTCATTGAGTACAATGGAAGTAATTCTTGTATCATTATACTTTTCATATTTAACCAGCATATTCAAGGTTTTAATAGTTAGTAAGAGTATGATACACCAACAGAAGTGTACAAAGTTTAATTGGTGTTTACGAATTTTTACATGAATGCAAATTTAATAAGCGGAGATTTGTTGAAATAAGTATGGGACTCTCTATGAGCTAAAGTCGAAAAAACAACAACATTTTTATAATGGACAGCCAATTCGTGTAACCACCTCTAACTACCTCTTCTAAAGAAGTTCCCTTTAAACCGATGTAAGTACATGCAAAAACAAGCTGCTACTAGATGTCGTTGCGCTCTTTTAACAGAAGACTTCAAAAGAGACTTTGCCGCGCACTTGATAGTTTTAAACACTGAGGAAACCTGACATGATTTTTTTTTTTTTTTGTAAACCTTCTTTGCGGTATCTTACATACATTTTATAGTTTAAAAACTACATAAGAAACAAGAAGATCCCGTACAAGTAAAAGTTATGGTAAAGAAAGAAAGAAGTAATAATTTGTTTGATAAGTTATTCAAATAAAGTGACCGTATTTTCAATTTAGAGTTTAACATAGTTGACTTAGATCGATTTTGGACCAATTGATTGGCTTTCCTATTAATAAAGTTAACAGAATTGAGCGTGGTCACATCTTGGATGGATGGCCACAGATCTAGGTTTAATAGGCCAGAAATGGATCCGCAGTAACGCTGTATAAATGGGTTGGTACCTGTATAGCTAAAGTGACGTCTAACTGTTTGTTGTATTGGTTAATACTGTACTAATATTAGGGGCCTATTAGGGCCGTAATATTATAGTAATAGGGCCGTAATATTAGTATTAGGCCTATTAGGGCTCGTGGTAGCTGGTTTAGGAAAGCAGCCAACGTTTCTGTTAAAAAAGTTAAAAGCATCGAGCATGGTCACATCTTGGATGGATTACCACAGATCTAAGTTCAATCCCATGAATGGGTCCGCAGGAACGCTGTATAACTGGCTTGATACCTGTACATCTGTAGTGGCGACAAACTGTTTGTTGTAATAAATCACCACACAAGATTATTCGGTACTTCTTCAGATTGTAACTACCCAATTTTTTTTAGAATACAAATGACTAAATAAATATTAAGACAAAGGGATAAGGGAGACGTACGATATTTTGGGACAAGGACATAGGAATATCACACTTCTGTTTTATAAGAGGAGTAACAGTCTAAAGAAGAACATTCCGTACACCATCTTTAGATTGTTACTTCCCTCAATTTTTTGATAAAGAGAGTAACAATCTAAAGAAGTGCTGATTATTTATCATCTTCTATGGTCCTCAATTAGATTTAAATACATTCAGTCTACAAATTGACAGCCAAAGTGTTCAATTCTTAAGCCTCGGGGTAAGCACTGAGCGGCAGAGCGGTGCCGCTTACGGCTTACGTTTATGTTTCATTGAGTACAATGGAAGTAATTCTTGTATCATTATACTTTTCATATTTAACCAGCATATTCAAGGTTTTAATAGTTAGTAAGAGTATGATACACCAACAGAAGTGTACAAAGTTTAATTGGTGTTTACGAATTTTTACATGAATGCAAATTTAATAAGCGGAGATTTGTTGAAATAAGTATGGGACTCTCTATGAGCTAAAGTCGAAAAAAAAACATCAACATTTTTATAATGGACAGCCAATTCGTGTAACCACCTCTGACTACCTCTTAATTGGTGTTTACTAATTTTTACATGAATGCAAATTAATAAGCGGGGATTGGTTGAAATAAGTATAGGACTCTCTATGAGCTAAAGTCGAAAAAACATCAACATTTTTATAATGGACAGCCAATTTGTGTAGCACGTAGCTTCCTCGCATCCTATCACGTATCTTTATTGATTTTATGCTTTTAAAAGACATTATTATCTAATTTATTTAATTGTTCCCCCGTTTTTATTAAATTTCAAAATTGTTTTGATTTTTTACATAAATTAAAGTATTAAATTAATCAATAGTTAAAGAGCGTAGACGGTTAAAATGAATCTTATGTTATCTGCGGTATACTATCGACAAATCATCCAAATTTCATAAAAATCAAATGAGTCGATTTAAAGATATATGGGTGTAAATAAAATGTATGTTTGTACGCATGTTGAAGAGAAACAAATATGTGCAGAAGGTTGAAACTTATATGGGACCAACAATGGGCTAATTATGACCTACCATCAAAATTTCATTAAAATCAGACGAGTAGGTTTTAAGGTATGCTTCAAACAAATGTTGGACCAGCAGACACGGGACCAAAAATTATGTCTGAAAACATATTCCTTTCCAAGAATCTAAGTCTATTTTATTAATTTGATATAACATTATCGTTCAGGTTCTTCAGCCCTGCTTTCTCTTGAATGATTCCTTCTGAAGTAATATTTTTAAGCCTCGTCCAGACTGCCGAACCGAACAGAGGAAACGAGCCAAGCATTTGTCTCTACGCATGTCCAGTGTGAGATGCGCACTGCGCACGCGCACTTTATACTGAGCATGCGCAGAGACCAATGCTCGGCTCGTTTCCTCTGTTCGGTTCGGCAGTCTGGACGAGGCTTAAAAATATTACTTCAGAAGGAATCATTCAAGAGAAAGCAGGGCTGAAGAACCTGAACGATAATGTTTTAACGATCGACTCATTTGATTTTTATGAAATTTGGATGATTTGTCGATAGTATACCGCAGATAACATAAGATTCATTTTAACCGTCTACGCTCTTTAACTATTGATTAATTTAATACTTTAATTTATGTAAAAAATCAAAACAATTTTGAAATTTAATAAAAACGGGGGAAAAATTAAATAAATTAGATAATAATGTCTTTTAAAAGCATAAAATCAATAAAGATACGTGATAGGATGCGAGGAAGCTACGTGCTACATAAATTGGCTGTCCATTATAAAAATGTTGATGTTTTTTCGACTTTAGCTCATAGAGAGTCCTATACTTATTTCAACAAATCCCCGCTTATTAATTTGCATTCATGTAAAAATTAGTAAACACCAATTAAGAGGTAGTTAGAGGTGGTTACACGAATTGGCTGTCCATTATAAAAATGTTGATGTTTTTTCGACTTTAGCTCATAGAGAGTCCCATACTTATTTCAACAAATCTCCGCTTATTAAATTTGCATTCATGTAAAAATTCGTAAACACCAATTAAACTTTGTACACTTCTGTTGGTGTATCATACTCTTACTAACTATTAAAACCTTGAATATGCTGGTTAAATATGAAAAGTATAATGATACAAGAATTACTTCCATTGTGAGCATTTGTCTCTACGCATGTCCAGTGTGAGATGCGCACTGCGCACGCGCACTTTATACTGAGCATGCGCAGAGACCAATGCTCGGCTCGTTTCCTCTGTTCGGTTCGGCAGTCTGGACGAGGCTTTAAAGTTTACTTAAGACATTGTTTGCTTTTTTTCAAAGTTGTTTTTTCACAGATAAGTTTTAGAAAACGTGTTTAGAACTCCGTGCAGTAAAAACTGGAAACACACTAAAAGCTTTAAGTTATTCTCACGAGTGCTACTAAAATACTGTTGGTTTTCTTCATACCACACCCCTTTTTAAACTAAACAGAGATCTTGTAAAGACTTCCGAACATCCATCTATAAAAGTATGTCATAATTCTTTAAGGAAGCCGTTTTTGTTACCGCAAAATATATACATTTACTGGCGATACGTACATGAAGTAATTAAACCTCAAAATTGCCGAGTAGAATGTACTGAAATCTTTAAGAGTTCTTAACCTTTTATTTCCTACAATACACAACTAGTCTAAAGTCTACAGTAACTCCTAAAAGCTATAATTATAAAAAATTAATAGCATTCTCGAAACAAAATCTAGTTATAAAAAGATAATAGCTTACAAAGATATACAATTTCTGAATGTGTCCGTTCCTCGAACAAGATATGTTTTAACATTAGTTTACACAATAAAATTCAAAAGGTAAAACTAAAGGTAAACGTGGTGTTCCTATGTATAATAAATTTTTAGGTAAAACTGTAGTTTACGGAAAAGAGGTTAGAATACTGGGAGGGGACCTTCAATCAAATGAACTGTTTAGACAAAGGGATATCATCTCTAAAATGTATGAATTTTATAGATTATAGATATAAACTTTAAATAATAATAAAATCGAACTTTGTTGACAAAGGGATATAATCTTTTAAGCCTATAAATCAAGCGAAATTGTGCCGCCAAGCGATTATCGACTGTATGGATAACTGCAGATTAGCCCAGAAATAATTCGCTCTTACAAAGTTCATGCATTACAGAAACAGACCTTTATATATTAAATAGAAAGTATATTATCTGTCGTAAACAATATTAAGTAAGGGATTGCAATCTTATACAAATTGTAATGTAATGCTCTAAAGACCGTCGATAACAGCCGTATAATTTTTTACTGGAAACAATTCAAGGCACTTTGGACCCCCTTCTGTTTTTAATATTTCTCTCCAGTTATAAGTCTGAGACAACTGAGACAAATTTTCTCATAGAGTTCATAATTACCTAATATATAAGAAATGTTAAAACATATTTCTTAAATAATAATATCTTTAAACAAATTCTGAATTATATCTCAAGCCCGATGCGCTGATTTTAAGAGGTTAAGAAAAACAATTTTTTAAATATTATTCGGTAAAAACATCAATATTAAATTTAGTACGATATCAAATAAAAATGAACATTCTTTAAACATATATAATGTGTAATTAATACAGAATCTCATCGCTGAGGGATTATGAGTGAGGAATTCCGGATTTGTTACCAAAATAAAATTTTGAATAATATTTTATATACTAATTAATAACACAAGTTGAATCAGATTTATTAAATATGTGAATTTAAAAATGAACATTAAACATATCTCTTACAAAAAGCAAGTTTCATAATTCCTCACTCATGCTCTTTTTCAGTGACAAAAAGAACCAACAAAAGTCGAGTTTCATAAATGAAATTTTAGGGCTACGGGAAGAAAGCAGCAGGTAATAAACAATCACAGCTTCATTAAAAAAGAAGTATGGTACTGTAAGAGTAGGCTATTTTGTAGAGAAGAGAATACTTCGTAAGTAATACCAATTCCAGCTGTGCAACAAGCCCCAGATTTTCATTTTAATGGTTTTTGCTATAGGGTGTTTCATAAACATGGACGAATTTAAAATGCGCGCCATTTTTTTCTGTTATGTTGGTAGCATTGAAACTTATCATTTTTACTATCAGTTATCATTCAGAATTGAGTTTCAGAGAGAATTGGTTAGATTAGTTGAGTTGCGTAACCATGGTGCGCCTAAATGTCGACCAACGTTGTTTGGTAGTCAAAATGTATTACGCAAACGGAGACAGTCCCTCACTAACGGTGCGCAAACTCCGGGCACTTATGGGCCACAATAAAGCACCAACTGAGAGTGCCGTACG